>JAZHYW010012526.1:0-22777 GCA_037355805.1 Ixodes ricinus
ACCGCGCGCGCGCGAAATCACGGGATGCGGAAAGACGAGCAACGTCTTGCCCAGCTCTTGCCGTATATAAAGCTTCTGCAAGTTGACCTACGAGAAACGACGCTACGGATCTCTTCTTTTTTTTTTTATTCAGTTCATGTGTGTGTGTGTGTTTTCTTTTTTCTTTTTTTCTTGGGGGGGGGGGCGGGGCGGGGGGGAGTGTGCAAATTAACATCAACTTTGTGAATACAATTTTTCGGGAACAAAATAGCATCTCTCTGATATTTTACTATTTGTTTTTCACTAAGTCCGACGAAATTTACGATTTTTCACCATAATTTTATTAAACAGTTTCCCGACATTTCGAAACCGATTCGGTTCCTTGTTCACGGGTGAGTTCCGGTAAGAACACGCTTCACTTCTATGCACACACAGGTGTGCCGGGCTTTGCTGACGTCTCTCAGTACTGAAATAAAATAATCAAGTAACTTGACAGGTTAAAATGTAGACAGCACTTTTTCTGGGACTATGGATTTATTTAACTTCTTCGTTTATCTTTTCACTGGTCATCACAAGTTTTGACAGTAAAGGTCCTCCTTATCGTCTGCGTTATCGAAAATAGGAGCAATTACGGAAATTCAATTTGCTGTCCGAGCGCCTTTAGCTACCCGCTGCTCCGAGCATGTGAAGGGAAGGATTACGGTCTTGAACTCAGGGATCCAGGGGTAAAACTCCAACACTTGCATCGCTTCGAACGGGATGAGCATCACAGCGCCGTGCGGCGGTGATTCATCGTTGACTTGCTTTATGCTGAAGTGCCATTTTGCGAAGTGATAGACCAACGGGTTGCAGGTCGACATTTCTTATATACGTTATATATGTGCATATACGTTATATATGTGCATACGATTGCCCAACACCTGCGATAAACACATCCTCTATTAGCTTAAAAACAATATATTGGAATAAAATCCAATTATAGATTATGAATAGGTAGACTGTCGGCTTTAGGCGCAATAGATTCAAATTTAATGACATGTAACCTATAAAGTATTAGATACGGTTTTGGTAAAATTAATGTCAAACCTAACTGATGGGACTTTTACTTTTTTTATTTTTGTGACGTCTGCATACCTGAATCCTATAAAAACAAGGACACCACCATTTTTATGTTTTTTAGAGCACAGCTCTTAGGCGCCCTTTCCGGCTTGAGCGGCGTCGGCGTCGCCGTCGGTGTAATCGCGTGGTGGATCATGGGAAACGTCCCATAATGCACCACGCGAGCTCCCCCCGAGGTCACGTGACTCCCCCCTCCCCTCGAGGTCAAGTGACCCCCAGGTCACGTGATCTCCCCAGGGTCACGTGACCCCCCTCGGTCAAGTGACCCCCTCCCTCCCAAGGACACGTAACCCCCTCCCGCCGGGGTCACGTGACCCCCCTCCCCGGGAGGGTTGAAGAATGAGGGGAGGAGGAGGAGAAGGAGGGAAGGAGCAGGAGGGTATACCCTCCTCTCAGTACCCTTGCCTCCTCCTCCTCAAGAGCTGCGCTCTAATTCGGCATTACAGGGAGGCGTAAACGGCTTTCACTTTTAGAGCGCAGCTCTTAGGCGCCCGTTTCCGGCTTGAGCGGCGTCGCCATCGGCGTCGGCGTCGGCGTCGCCGTCGGCGTAACCGCGCGGTGCATGATGGGTAATTTTCCCCGCTAAATTTAGCGGAAAATTTTCCCGCTAAATCTAGCGGAAAATTTTCCCCCGCTAAATCTAGCGGAAAATTTTCCCCGCTAAATCTAGCGGAAAAATTTCCCCGCTAAATCTAGCGGAAAATTTTCCCCGCTAAATCTAGCGGAAAATTTTCCCCGCTAAATCTAGCGGAAAATTTCCCCCGCTAAATCTAGCGGAAAATTTTCCCCGCTAAATCTAGCGGGAAATTTTCCCGCTAAATCTCGCGGAAATGTTCAAATCTGGCGGAAATTTTCCCGCTAAATCTAGCGGGAAATTTTCCCCGCTAAGTCTAGCGGAAAATTTTCCCCGCTAAATCTAGCGGAAAATTTTCCCCGCTAAATCTAGCGGAAAATTTTCCCCGCTAAATTTAGCGGAAAATTTTCCCCGCTAGATTTAGCGGGGAAACTCCCCCCTCCCTCCTTGAGGTCACGTGACCCCCAGGCCACGTGACCCCCTCCTCCCCGAGGTCACGCGACCCCCCCCGTGCCTTCCCCTCCTCCTCAAGAGCTGCGCTCTAATTCGGCGTTACAGGAGTTGTAAACGGCTTTCATTCTTTTTAATATTTTTCTTGGCAGCCTAATTCGATATATAAAGTTTATATCTTTGTTAAACATGCATTTAAGTAATTGCGCGCCAACTGGAAAGAGACAGTAAACAGTAAAACGTTCCGAAACGCGAATTATGAAAAAGGTAATCGAATCGCAATGTATGTGAGGTGTCCATCACCATCAAACAATATCGCATAATGTTGTGAGGTCGTACTAGATACAATTTGTTTACTGGATTCCCTCTTGCAAACATGGGCGCACGCCGTCGCTATGATGAGCTGCAGGGATTGCGGCTTTCTGTTGCCGCAAAGTCGCGCAATTTTCATACTTCTATAAGAAAGAGTTTTTGAATAGTTAAGTGATCACGTAACAAGTCATAATAACAAAATTTAAATACTATGTTTTAAACAAAACGTGAAAAAGCGGCAAAAGAGGGAACTGCCTCAAGGTTTCAAAATGAACAGCATCCTGAGCATGTGTGTAATCATAATTACACAAATGAAGCTTCTCACTTTTGCTGTAATGATAGAGATTCTGACAATAAATAACATATGACTAAAGGACACACCCACACATAATCTTCGAACGCAGCTGAATATTTGTTCCTTGTAGAATCAGATTCCCAAAATGCTGAAAGGCTTTGGGGAGTTACTTTTTCACGCGTAAATAAAGAGTTACCATCAAACAGCCTCCACCAAACAGTCCTTCAAAAATGCAGATTGACGATTCTTCCACCCTTCTCATTTCTCATTCGCTGGTGTCGGCAATATTCCACTTTCCCTGAGACGAGCCTACCTATCTAAAATCCAGACATCCTTGAAATGTTATATTTTCCTGGCCAAATGCAAACGAAGCCCGTTGGCGCCCCAGACGCCCTACAATTTTTCACATCTTGCCTTTCCGCCAAGCAAGACGCGCTCTTTGCTAATCCTTGAAAGCTTGGAATTCTGGCCGGCAAAATCATCGGGCAGCCTGTCCTCAGCAGGGCAGTAGATACAAACACATATACGTAGAGCAGGTAACTTTCTATGGTTCTCCCCGTTTCGAGATAAGTTTGTCAGCTTTAAAAAGACTGGTGAGGTGTGGTGCATTGAGTACGATAATCTAGTGTTATAGATTTTACCAACACGCGTGCTCGATGACTTGCCAAATCGTGGAGAGCAGCCATCAATCACCGTTCGCGCGGGCCAAGACTATGAATACCCGTTTCCAGCTCCACGGTAATCTGAGTGCCCCGCACCCTGGTACTTGAGGTGTCAATTTTGTGTTTTATTTCGACTTCAGTTTTAATTAAGAAATGTTGTAAATCAGTCGTCAGTCTAACACAACCTCATGAACAGTTCGCTATGGGCATGTTTCTGAACAGTCGGGGAACACATTAAAAACACCAAGCAGGCGCGCGGCTTCGGAGCACCACGGGCTGTCTAACAAAGGAAAGCACAGTTATCAGCAGGCACTGATGAGAGCATGTCCGACATTTGAGTGGCTGGTTGTTTGATGCGGAGCATCTCTTGCTCGGGTATATGCCCCGCGACGTCGGCGCCGGCGTCGTCCGCACTCACACTACGCATGCGCAACTCTCCTCCTTCCCTCTCTCCAACAGCTGCGCGTTACTCTCTCCGCTCTCTCTCTCTCTCTACCAGCTGCGTGCACTTCGCGCGCGTTCGCTTCTACTCACACCACGCGCGCATGCGCAACTCTCCTCCTCGAGTCTCCTCTCCTTCAAGTGTGAATATAAGCAGCGGTAGCGCGCTGCGCGCGTTCCCCGGAGGAGTGAAAGGAGGATAGTTTTGGGCGCGCGGGTCGCAGCGCCACGCCAGGGCTTTCCAGTGGGGTGGGCTTTCCCCGCAACTCTGCGGCTGTCGTCTACTAGCGTTTCTCCGCCGCTCGCGTCTGCCGCAGCCCAAATCCGGCCGGCCAAAAGAAATCAGTCAAGAAGGAATACATTAGTTACGATCCGCGATGCTCCGCATCACCCTATGGTTCCCCCGGGAAGATGGTGTAATTTTTAGGGGCGAAGCTCCTTAAGGCGTGGGTCTGTCCCTCCTGGTTGTGGGTATGTAGCCACTTCGAGGTTTAGTTTATGAATGGCTCAAGAGATGGCGTGTTCCGGAATTAACTTTATGTAGAGATGACAGATGGCGCTTAGCTCATGTTGCGGAGCGGAGAGCGCGCAAGGCGGCGGCAGCGCGCGCTCGCAGACAGAATCCAGCCGTGCGAGAGCGAGAGGCCGAAGCATGTCGTCAGGCTGCGCGTCGACGCCGCCAAGATCCGGCCGTGCGAGAGCGGGAAGCCGAATCGCGTCGTCAGTCTGCTCGGCGACGCCGCCAAGATCCGGCCGTACGAGAGTGGGAAGCCGAAGCGGCACGGCAGCGTCGCCAAGATCCGGCCGTACGAGAGCGGGAAGCCGAAGCGGCACGGCAGCGGCGCCAAGAGGATCTGCAGAACGTCCGGGAACGGGAAGCGGCAAGAAAGCGCGCGTATCGGCAGGCAGACCCCGATGCAGCGAGAGCTCGTGAGGCGTCTGCAAAACGCATCAGGCGAGCTCAGCCCGAAGGTGCCGACGCGCGGTTTAAGCGAGACTTTCTAGACGTTTCGTTCGGCCATAGCTGTGGTGTGTGTGATAGATTGTGGTTTGTATACACACACACAAGTGTTTCTCACGTCTTTACATGGCGATGAGTGGGCGAATTAACGGAAGAATCGCTGGTTTACCGACGATTCACTCCGGAGCTTCGCCCACTCATCATCATTCACCACGTGGATATGCTGTGACTTTTTTTGTTGTCGCCCCGGCTCACACTGACCAACTGTTGCTGAGTGAGTGTGTATCTCGGCGCTGAGATTAGATGAAGTACACAGCGGTCAACAACAGCCAAACAGCGAAAGCATTTGTGGCTCATCATCCAATAGGGTCTCCCATGTTGAGCCCCCTGTGTGTAAGCGATTAGCAATGAAGCCGTCAGTGAAACAATTTTTAGGCGGAAAGTGCTTACGGAAATTTAACAGACAATGAAATGACGCTCTGGCACATAGAGCTTCAATATAATTTGATTTTTTTCTTAGATTGCACCAGGTGCTTCCGAAATCACGCGCTCGCTTTGCATTTTTATCTTTTCCCCAACAGCACATTTCATCAAGTAATTCATTTCAATATTTATTTCAAAATACTGCAATTTAAAAGAAGGTCAAAATACATATCAAGAACACTGCCTATAGAAACGCATTGCCAAGTTTTATAAATAGGTTAAAAACACATACCAAAACCCCAGTGTACTTATAATATGTTGATCACATTTAAGAAGGCCAATAGCTTCATTAATGCTTCTGAACAAAGCCAAAGCAACTTTTTTCCTTTTGTAAGCAACAAGTTTTAAAAAACACATATCTAGCTTCAAAAATAGGCAGAAGATCCAATTTTGACACTTTGTGGACCTGAACGATCAAATGAGAATAAAAAGAAATAGCCCACAAGCAAAAACATGTACAGAAGCGATAAGCACAAGTAAGTTTTGGCGCTACATAGCTTTCCCTTGCCAATCTTAGTGCCTCGCGATCCTCATCGTATTTCTTTCCGTCAGATATTAGCCTGAGTACTCAATTAAGAAACCTTCCTTTGATTTTCCGCTTGAGGACTTTGGGTTCCCAAAGTCTGCTCTTCCAAGGCAGGACATTTAATTTAGTTTGTTTTCTTTTTTTTTCATTAAACGTCACGAGAAGTGCAGGATATTAGGAGGTTGTGTGAATCAGGAAAGAAAGAAGTAAAGTGCCTACGAGAAACTAAACGATATATTTACTTCCCTGGTGCTCTCTTGCACAGATGGAATTATAATTTGCGATGTTGTTGGACTTATATAGTGTGGACGCCGGCGGTTTAGGCATTGCGTTGTGAAAGGTAAGCAGGAACGAAAGCAGAAATAAACCTCGACTCTCTGCAATAAACTAGTCTCAGTCTTATTCAATTTATATTTAATTGACTACACTCAAGACTGTGGGGCATAAGGGCAGGTATGGCAGATGCTTGCAAACGTAAGCATGATATTTTTTGAAACAAAATACCAGTTGAAATGGTATCAAAACTGCAGACATAGATAAAGGCAACATTTTGTCAGCGAGAGTATCAGTGATTGTTGAAATGAAACCAGGGAGGTGGTTTCATTTTTTGCTGGTGAATTGTTTTAAGGTAAGTAAATTGCAGTGGTTAATTAGTTTGGAGTTTGGAGTTTCTGCTGACAACCAAAACAAGATCAGATACACGAAGGGAAGGGCACTTTTTATCTTGAAAAAAAGAATTAACCAATACCGATTACTTCATGCGTGTGGGCATGTCTCGGATGACTGAATAATCTCGAGCGCCCAATAAAATGAATTGTTTGAGTACATTTCGATAATTATTGGTAACAAAACAATAATGTCAAAAAGTTGTCGAACACTTCTTACTATTAATATTATAAATACACTCACTTGCTTTAAAGCGTTACAGGCCGAAACGAATACGACGGGAAACCCAAAAGAGACCGAACTAATTCTTTTTTAAGCAGAGCTTTTGCAGTACCGCGTTTTGCCACCAGGAGTTGATAGAGCGAACATTGCTGAGTCATTAGGCCTAATTCCGTCCTCGAAGAAGGTTAGGACTAGCGGCTGGGTTTATAGTGACAAGTGTTTCGTGTGGGCGTCGTTTTTGCAATGTCTGGATTTCTGTGAACAGCGTGCGGCGGTTAAATTCTGTTTTTTGCTCGGAAGAAGTGGAACAGAAACTATTGAACTGTTAAAAACGGCGTACACCCGACCTTGCCCCGTGCGACTTTTTTTTTGTTTCCTAGAATGAAAAGAGAAATGAAAGGAAAGCGTTTTGCTGACGTTGCTGAGGTGAGGAAAAAAACGACGGAGGCGCTGTCAAGAATCACAAAAGATGAATTTAAACAATGTTTCGACACATGGATTAAAAGATTAGACAAGTGTATTAGTGCAAGTGGACAGTACTTTGAAGGAGATTGAACGTTTGTACTTGAAATGGGAATAAATAAGTGCAAACAAATTTAGTTCTGTTTCTTTTGGGTCCCCCCTCGTATAGTTGTTCTGCGTGAAAGGTGCTTTCTTTGCCTCTTTGAAGATCAGAGTACTGTCAAATTAAAAACACCACAAAAAAATGTGCCCACAATTGTTTTCCTTTGTTTCCGGATCAATGTATTTGTGGGCACAAAACGTGGTTGTCCTGCTAGAAAGTAAATGTGATTGTTTTAAATAAAAATGTATAATATTGTTCTGTGCGTCATTTGATAATTAAAACCGACATCTCAAACGAATATTTTTCATTAAAAAAATTATTATATTTGGAATCGTGTATTTTCTTTTCTCATGAGTATATTCCAGGACATACTTAGTAACTTTCTTTGCAATTGGTATTTTAAATTAAGGTAACTTTAGTGAGATATTAGCTTACAACTGCCAACTTCAGATTTATGCCTGCTTCATAAGTTATAATGAACACTTAACAATGCACTAAGATAGTATCGTAGACTTATACTGGAGCTTGGCTGTAGTAAACGAACTTCTAAAACAAATGCTCGCGACTTTTTATATATACTATTTTTATAGCTTTGACATAGAGAATGGGAACCGAAAAAGGTTTAAAGGGGGTGTTTAATATAAGCCTTGCGGGTACACCTGCCCAGCAGAAAGAACGGTGCGAGCATTGACTCGCACTGGTCTTTGCACGAGAATTGGCTCGTTCTTGGCATTCGTTTTCTTTTGCGACAGGGCTAACTCTCGTCGATCCCAAATTCAATTGTCCTCACTTTATGTTTTCTTCAGTGTGAACATCAAATGTGTTGAGTAGTATCAGCTTGTGAACCGGACCTGTCGACGTGTAGAAACGCCAAGAATATCATTGGTGCTATAAATGTTATTAGAAAGTCGCATCGATTTTCCGCTGCCACTGTGAATTCTTTTTTTTCTTCCTTTTTTTGTTTCTGCCGTTGCTCACTGAAGCTTTTTGTCGAAACCGCCATCCTTGTTTTCGTGCTGGTGATTCGTATTGTGGCGAGGTCGTTTCCTTGCTTGTCTGCTTGCCGACGCGTTTTCACTGTGCACCCGGTTGCGGCTGCCCTTGCCACCTCTATGCTTGTTCGATAGTGCTTGCCAATTTTCTTTTTGACTGTTTACTCTGATGCCGATGCTTGTTAGGATCGTCGTAAGAAATTATGCAAAGCGTACCTAGATTCCCCCTCTTCTGCATGTGGCATTGGCCTGCAGTTCCAGGGGTGGCGTTCGTCGATTGGCCGCCTCTTGAAACGTGCACACACGACAGGCTCGTCCTTTGCTGTAAGGTGATATCTCCTCCAAAAAAATTCAGGGCAAAACTGAGGTCTTGTTTGTATATCTTCCGCTTTAATGGGTTCCCGGATATCCGTCGTTCTTCACTTGATGGCGGTTTCAGACTTTTATGAACATCACTTGACTCTGGCTGCTTTATCGCCTTTCGAAATATTGACGTTGGAACTGAAAACGTTCAAAATAGGCCAAATCGCTTTGCCAAATATTGTGATGTCGATTTCACAAGCTGGAAAACAATGCTCCTTGCCTTCTTGCATCCGCGACTGTGCTTCAACAAAGACTGTGCCGCAATAATGCTCCTTTGTCGTCTGATGAATGCTCCGCACGTAGTTCAGTGGAATCAGAATATACTCCTTGGCTTGTAACAGGGAACGTGGTGAAACATCGGGAACTTGAATGCGTTCAGGCTGTTCATCTTCATCAGTAAAGCTGCCTTGTTCCTCGGAAATGCGAAGCGTGTTCCTTCTTCGCACTATTGTGACATGCAGTTTCTCTGGAAAGGGTTGTCGAATAAGAAGATGTTCGCTTACGCTTCACCTCAGACGACGTAGTTTGGAACGCGGGCTGTCACTTGGTCCACGGTGACGCTTGCTTCTGTGACTCCACATGGTAGGACCTGACCGAAACCATAGCCTCCAATCTGACATCCTCGGGACGGTTTGTTTAAAATATTCTGAAATCATCGACATCCATCTTGCTCAGCGTAGCGCATTGGCTTCCGCGCTCAACAATAGCTCGTACAAGCTTCCCGTTTACGAGGTCGTCTTGAAAATGCTTTTTGTTTCGTACTGTCGTGAACAAAAGTCTGGACAACACGGGAGCGCCGACCGAATTGCATCGCAGCGCTCCCTGACGGCGCGGCGCCTGGTGCCGAGACCCGCGCAATGCGCACGCGCGTCCTTTCTTATCTGCTGGCCCACTCGTTCGCTCGCCTCAACGTGATGCGCTCCTGAGCGATTAAATAGGCGCTAGGTGCCGCCCCAGGAACCAAGATTCCGAGATCCTCACACACCGCTCTGGACGAGCTCGCGTGCTCCGCGGCACGCGCCGTTCGCGCATATCTTTCCCGCGACTCGGCGACGCGTTAAAACTGTCACCTATGTTGATGCAGCCGTAATGAATTGTAGAACTTGTATTCACGTACCCGAGGCAGCCTTGGGCTTCCTTCCGAGTGATCATGCACGCGCGGTAAAGTGGTGAAAGACGAGCAAAAAGAAAACGCCAAATAAGAAAGAAATATTTATTCAACCCTCCTCCCAAGAAAAAAACAAGAAACAAAACGGAAGGAAAAAGAGGCGCTGGTTCAGTTTGGGTGGCTAATACTTTGTCATGTTTCCGTTAGCCTGAATCACTTCTGCCACACGGCGTGACATAGAATCCTAAAGTGAGGCCACCAACTCTGGCTGTGCACGAAGCGCCTCCCATTCCTCTTTGACAACGTTCCAGAGCGTCTCCGACGTAGCGCTTCCAAGGCTTTGTGCTGCAAGGCGGCCTTTCATCCACCCCCACACGCTCTCGATGGGGTTCAGGTCCTGGCCCGACCGGTGGCCACTGCAGCGTGCGGACTGCACGGTCCTCCAGTAGGGCGCTGACAGAACGCGCTGTGTGAACTGGGCTTCTGGGAACTGGGAACTGGGCTGTGTGAACTGGGCGAATACAAGTTCTACAATTCATTGCGGCTGCATCAACATAAGCGACAGTTTCTAACGCGTCGCCGAGTCGCGGGAAAGATATGCGCGAACGGCGCGTGCCGCGGAGCACGCGAGCTCGTCCAGAGCGGTGAGCGAGGCTCTCGGAACCTTGGTTCCCGGGGCGGCACCTAGCGCCCATTTAATCGCTCAGGAGCGCATCGCGTTGAAGCGAGCGTACGAGTGGGCCAGCAGATAAGAAAGGACGCGCGTGCGCATTGCGCGGGTCTCGGCACCAGGCGCCGCGCCGTTAGGGAGCGCGGCGATGCAATTCGGTCGGCGCTCCCGTGTTGTCCAGACTTTTGCTCACGACACTACTCTGACTTGCTGTTTATTTTCGATGCGATTTTTTACTGACAGTCGTACTTTCTATGCCTATGCCCCGCAGTCAGCTGTTTTACGTCCTATTCGGTGTTATTTGCTGCTGCGTTTTTGCTTCTTTTGGTTTACTACAGTTGGCAGACATATGTCCGTATTCGTCACAGTTGAAACATTGTGATTCACCATTATAATTAAATGGCGGTTTTCGTTTCGTAAATCTTTGGGCATTTCGGTCGCTGGACGAGACATTCTTTGCCGTCCCTGAAATGGATGCCACGTAAGGACTGTGGAATGCTTCCTCGACGACACCGAGTCGTGCGTGCAAATGTATCGAACACTCCACAGAGCCACTGCAGTAGAAAACCTGATATCACTCAGACTCCAAACGAGCCATTGGTCGTTGATGCCACAATGACATAGCCCACGATCTGATCTTCCGGACGTTGTAAAAGGCGCGCGAGGCTGAGTTTTTTTATGAGACTATTGATCCACTGTGTCATTCGGCAGTTTTCACCTCGCTTTCATCTAAGGGTGTCGGCGGTGTAGGGTTGTGACAGGGGAACATGTATTTTTTAGCTCCAGCTTCCACTGAAGCCGCCAGCGCTGGACACTGACGAGGCTGTCGTACCAGGCTGTGGCGATTCCTTCTAGCTTTGTTAGCGCAAAACATGTTGTCTGCCTCTCGTTCCACGAGTACATCGTCCATAGGCCGTGAAGATTTCTTAGCCAATATTCAACTGTCCGCACCGGAATCGTCGCGGTCTTGAACGCGGGTACCGGCTTAACGGAGTATGTAGGTGGTCTTGGTTTATGCGTGGCCAGGATTGCAGAACGAAGCACTTCAACCACGCCTGAGGCCGCTCTTCGCACGGCGGCTTGTACAGCCTCCTGTACAATAGTCTGAAGTCCAGGCAGGTCACCTCACGGTCCATACAACCCTGTCTGGATTGTTGGCTAAACGCTTCCTGGGTCTATCACCAATGTGTGTCGTTCCAAGATGTCGGCAACGGAGCCTTCCGAATCTTCAGCTGCCACGCCACCTTGAATCGTGGTTGCGCCGTTGCAACCACCAAGGCTCGTGCTCCCTGTTCCAGTCGAGACTGCTGCTGAACGTCGGGGAGGGCCAGCTGCCGCAGTCTGCCGTGTTCGCTTCAGCTTGCTACGCCGCTGCCCCTCGTTCGCTTCGGCCATGTATAAGCTCTGATCACAGCCGCAGCCTTTTTTTTTCCTCCTTTTTTTCCCGGATTTTAACAATCCGCAGAAGGGGCAGAAATAAAGGCATGATGCCTGACACCGCCTGGTCCCCCTGTAGTTCATACGACGGAATTACCTTTACAAACAAGTCAGAGTCAGAATAAATTACGAGACAGCCATTGTCATTAAACCAAATACAAACAGTCGTTATAGAAATATCTGAAAAATACATGAAATACAATGACGCAACTCGAACAACTACACAAGCGGCAGAGCTATGAACAATGTGGGGCAATATGCTTTTCATAACCCAAAAGTAAAAATAAAAAAAAAAAAAAAATAGACACCAATTTTTACATATCAACAAAATTTTATAAACAAGGATTTATAAAACAAAGTGAGAAAAAACTAAACCAAAACCAAGAATGAGGCTGGAAAGCCAAATATGTCGATACAAACGTTTTGTATGTGTTACGTTTCATCGAAAATAAGTAAAAATAAATTTTCATGCCTTAAATAGATGAAAATTCGATACCACTGCAAACCAGAGCTCGTCTGCAGTCTTTTTTTCAAAATTTAAAAGGGTCACTTGAATTACCATCAATATCGGGGGAATTTAATAATTTAGTACTTATGTACGATAAGCTTTGCTGCCATAATTTGTTCGTATGCTTGGGATTTTACGTTCCGGGTGTCGGAATATGTAGGCACTAGAATGAGGTGTCTGTGTAAAATAGATATTTTTTTAGACCCATTGAACTAATTTAAAGTGATATACCTAGTCTGCCTTCAAGATATTAAATTTAACAAAAAGTGCTTGAGTGCTCATTTTCTGATACTACCTCTGTAATTTTCGCAAATACGAATAATTTGTTTCTGAAGGATGATTAGTTTTTGTAGTTAGATGCAGTTGTCGTACCCCGTACCAAGATATCGTAACTGATATTAGAATAAAATAGATAATAATATAACGTCATTTCAAGCCAATTTGGTATCGAATTTTGCATTTCGTATATAATACAAATAACCCGGAGACAGCTCGGGCTCCCATCTATTTGGATGGGAAGACCATGTGAGCTCTTGGCTAAAGCAGACGCCCAAGAACTTTTGGTCTGCAACTTCTTATTTAACGGTGTTTTCAAATATAATGTTAATAGAGCTGTTGTCTCGCTTACTGACAGGTTTAAAAATTATGTATTTTGTCTTACTTGAGTTTAGTTTCAATCTAACGAATTTCATGAATAATGAGGTAGGCATTGCAAGTATTTTCTAGGTACTCCTTGGTCACACCAGTAAAAAATATATTTGTGTAATCCTATTACATTCTGAACTCAGGGAGAGCCTGGTATTATCGTTATGTCATTCACGCAAACTAGAAATAATAAAGGACCTAAAATGGAACCTTGAGGAACGCTGTGCAGTATTCTCAATTTACTAGATATTATGTTGTTAATAGAGACTTACTGCTCACGATCTTGTAGATAAATCTCTATTAGTTTTAGCGCTATTGCTCTCATACCGTATCTTACAAGTTTTTTTAGTGGGATATCATGTAGAACAGTATCGAAGGTTTTTTTTTCTTAAATCTAAAAACAAATTATGCGTGAACTGCTTGTTTTCAATGTTTTCTACAATTTTGTCCTTAATGTCTAGGAGTGCTCGCTTTGTTGATTTATGTTTCTGTAGGCCATATTGCTCTTTCGTTCTTATGTCATACTTCTCAAAAAGCTAAATAATCTATCATTGATCACACGTTCATAAATGTTTGAGAATATTGTCAGAAGAGAAATGTGTCTGTAATTATGAATATATTTTGCTCCACCTCCCTTGTATACAGGAATAGATTTTGCTAATTTTTGTTCGTCAGAAAAGTCCCCACTTACAAGCATCTTTTTTATAACGTCGGATAGTAATGAACAGCAGAGATGTTATATATTTATACGGCAGTACCTTTATTTTGTCCTCACCGGCGGCAACATCATTTTTTAAGCTGTCAATAATTTTATTAACTTCCCTCGGCGTCGTCGAAGCTAGGATTATAGATCCACACGGATTAGCGGTCGTTGTGTATTCATCCGTGTAGTCATGCTGCTCAGTGTTTTTGCCAATAATAGCAGTGTTGATTTATTTTGTAGTCAAGTGCTTTACCAGGGACACTATGATTATCTATTGGAATATGTTCCACGTAGTCGTTTGCTTGCTTCCTATTTGTGCGATCGTTTACTGTGCCCCATATTTTTCTATAGTAATCTTGATTGCGTTCGAGTTTATTTTGAGAATATTCACACTTCGCGTTTTTTTAAGTCTGAGTTAAATTTATTTCTTATTTTTTTAACTTACCGAGCATACTATAGGTCATGATGCCTGATAAAAGCGTGAAAAGTCATATTTTGATCTTTTTATTCTTTTTAGCAGGTCAGCCGTCACCCCCCCCCCCTCCCCCCACTGTTTTCTTAACTTTTATTTCTTACTTTTGTTTCCTTCATAGGGAAAGCTGTATCACAGCATTTTTTTTTCTAATTTTACTACAGATAATAAAGGATACTGTAGCGTTGCTTTCGGTGTGAACGTCATCCCAGGTTTCCTCGTTCTATAAGAGAACTAAAGTCGCCTATAGTCGCTTCGCTTACTGTACGATGTCAAAATGTTCTGAGTCTTTTACACGAGCCAGTTCAGGAGTAGATCCTGAGGAAAAAATTGGAAGATGATCAATTATGTCTTTTACTATAACCCCAGCTATAACAATATTTTTATTTAAGTTTCTGATGCAGAAATCCAGAGAGCTGGCAGTATTTAAGGTTACCCTAGTTGGCAGTGATGTCACATTATTACAGGCATGCACGTTAACCAAATCTCTGAATTATTTTGCTTGTAAATTATCGGAACACAGACAGCACCTTTGCTTGGGCTAGCTGGGGCCAGGATTGGGCCTTGGCCGTAGAAGACTGGACCGGGACCGCCCAGGGAATTCGGTGAACTGCAAGCCTGGCGTATCACTGTATTTCCCCGGGCATCGGAATGCTAGGGAATCGCCAGAAAGGGATTTCCTAGGCGTTCCTTGTTTTTCTTCGTCCAAGCAGTCCAGTGTAGACAGGCGGCCGCCAACATTGGCCTTGGAGTGTGTTAATTGGCCCCATGATTCTACGAAACTGCCAGGGAAGTTATTTCCTTGGCGTTCCTTGTATTTTCTCGGTCCGGCTCGACTAGGGTAGACAGGCGGTGACCAGCATTTAAAAATTCCGTGGCGCTTCACTGTATTCACTGGCCCCAGGATTCCGCGGAACTGCCAGGGAGTGGTTTCGGGTGTCGTTTATTTTTGCAAGATTCAGCACGCCAAGGAACGACGGGCATTTGCTGTCGTTCATTATTTTTTTTGGCTGGAGCTTGCTTTTCATCGGACCCTGAAGTACTCGATACGGCCACTTTTACTTACATCAACTTAAAATGTGTTTTTACCTTGCGCTTAAATTTGACTCTTACGCCACTATCACAATGCCCGTCACATAGCTTCGGCCACGAGTATCTGCGCTTGGACCTTCGGCCGGGATCCGTTGCCTCCTGTTGTTTTTAATATTGCGCTTGTCGGCGTCACGCGTTTGGTGGGGCTTTATTGACACGCCCGTGCCGACCAATACATCGCAACCAAGGTCCGTAAAACTGCACCGCGTCTCTTATTTCACAAAAACGCCCAAACACGAAACTGTTGCACTGCATGTGTAAATTAGAAAATAAAACAAAACACATTCCATGTGACTCCAGAGGCCAGTGTTTATTCCAGAACAAATTAACTAATCGCAGATCAGTCGGCGCTTCAAAAAAAATATAGTGAAAAAATGCTGCTCAACTAAATCTGCATACCTTGCAGCGGCGTTGAACACGCGTGTTCAATTTTCCGTTTGCTCAGACCCCAGGTTCTTTGCAGACTAAAAAAGAATGACCGGATACTTGAGCCAAATTGATCGTCCCAACCTTTAAAAAAAATCAGTTTCACATGCAACGTAATTGCAGCCTGGTGGTGCGTTTGATTCGCGAAAGAGAACTTGCCTCAGAAGCTTGAAAGGTTTTCCGAAAACGACATGTGCTAAGCCTTTAGTTTGTCAAATGAAACGCGACCCGCGAAACTTCGACACGAGAAAGGCTTACTTGCTCGCTGGCCGCAAAATATCTCATTTGTATTTCTTAGTTCAAGAAGGGCCAAGACTGCTCTAGCTATACCTACTTCAATACTTGGTCCCGCAGTATGCGAAACGGATTTTTAGAATTTATTTAATGTGGAAACAATACGTCTGTCCCACCCGACACCGCGGCCACACGTAGAATGCGGTTCGAAGCACAAAGTTACGAAAGCCTTGGCCACGCGTCGCGTAAAGCGCTCGAAAACGCTTCGGGCAGGTGGCGCTAATAATCAGGTACATAAAATAAAAATGGTGGGGTGGGGGGGGGACCGCGATTGTAAATGTTTATTTCAAAAGTAAGCAAGCAGAATTTTTCATCCGCGTTTGGATAAGCTCAACGTGGACTCATGCTTATCAGAATTTATAAATACGCAATAGGCTTAGCATGGTCATCCTCCTTTAGAAAAAAAGCTTGTTATTGACAACGGCATTTAGTTTTCATTGCCCTGAGATATGTGTATTATAATATTCAAGTGGTCAAAACATAGATCTATGTTGTCATCTATTACAGAACAGGAAATATGTGCAATAATTACTTAGTTCTATGAATCTTTATTTTCTCTTTCACCATAAATTCCAGCGAAGGAGAGCACATGAAGTGTTAACATGGACTTAGCATTGGCTTCGCTTGCACTGATCGTGAAACGAAGTGAC
The DNA here is from genome assembly GCA_037355805.1 of Ixodes ricinus. Taxonomy (NCBI): domain Eukaryota; kingdom Metazoa; phylum Arthropoda; class Arachnida; order Ixodida; family Ixodidae; genus Ixodes; species Ixodes ricinus. Next base: position 16,616 of record JAZHYW010012526.1, read on the forward strand.
GGACAAGTGGGGCACGTTTCGCCGATGAACGCGTCGACGTGATGAGAACTAATCTGTGCTACATAGTCAAGGTTAGCGTAACGTCTGGAGGGCTCCATCTCTGTCAAAGCTGGGGTGAGCGCGTGCAAACGAGAGGCAACAGGAGGCCTTGTGATCTTGTTCAACTTATATGAATGTGCTGATCGAGTGCGCTGAAAACCGTCTGTAGTTATGGCTCCGGAGGGGAACAACTCTTCTGTTTCCACAAGCACAGCAATTTGATTACACCGCAGTGTGCATTGCGAGCTGTAGCAATCTTAGAGGTCCACGAATATAAGCACCATAGTCGGTGACAGGTTAAAAGCAAACGCTGGGGAGGGGGTCACCTCCTCTCGAGCGTTCACTCGGCAAAAGTGGAAAGAGATGGGAGGAGCTTTCACTACCTTTCACCGACTATAGGGCAGGAGATCGAACTATAGGGGCGGTTTATTGAGCTTGTTGTCCTCTCAGCCCTGTGTTTGCTAACACAGCATAACAAAGAAATTGAACCTCGCCTAGCACGTTCTGGGCATGTGCACTACGCTCTTGCCAGTGCTTTAGTCGCACGAGGAGTGGCCTTGGAATCGTCATTTTCAATTTCTCCGATAAAAAAAAAACAACAACAAGAAAGTGCGGATTGCTGTCCACACTGCTGAAGCGTACCACTAGAGGCGTGGCTGTTCGGTCTCCTTCCCAATAACTACGGCGCTTCATCTCAAAAGACATAGTCATGCTCAGCAAATACTACGCCAAACACAAAATGCAAGCTTCCTTCGATTTGTGTGCATGTTTATGAGGCAAAATGCTTAGTGCCTCTTCTGTGATGCTCATTTAGTGACGGAGTCTGCAATATTTTCTAGGGGCCGAGGGGGGGCAGATGGGGTTGACACTGAAAGCTTTCCCGCCTCCCTCCACCTACGTCACTCATGTATTGTCGGCTGTACGTGACCTTGAAATTCTCAAAACAACCCCCCTTTACTGATCCGCGAAACACATCCTGTAATTAAAGCCAAACAAAAAAATACAGATACTTTTTTTAACAAAAAAATAAAAACGTAAAACAAATATCAAGTGATTGATCGTGCAATTGCATGTCTTCACAAATTAAAAAAATTAAGTTGGATTAAGATGTTGAACACGGTGTTTAGCAATGACCACGGTAGTTACATCGGCCACCGAAATATAAACTGTAATACAGTGGGCTCGAAACCAAAACTATATCTAAGGCGGAAGAGCACCGAAAAATACACGGACAGACAGAAAGAAAGCAGAACAGGCCGGACTCTAAACTAAAGTTTATTTGAAAAGTACACACATATATCCCCGACAGACATGCTAATCGTCACTCATCTTTGACCAGGCCCCGTTTCAAAAACTCGTATTCATACGTGCTTCAGTCTTATTTCAATTCATTGCTTCGTCCCAATCCGAAGCCACAAGCATCTCCTCGATTATCGTCCGTCCGTGTAGACAAAGGCCTTTCTCAACGTGCGTGGGTCAAGTTATAGTTTAGGTGTGTTTTCCGATTTCGCATTCATAATGCATGCCCGAAGAGTATCTACATATGCTAAATGATCTTCCGAACACCGTAGCTCGCGTTGCCACCGTAATTCGAATGATAGGTTAACTTTTTGCGTACACTTGAAGCGATCTCCGCGTTTTTGTGTCGCTGGCCGAAGGGCGTCGTGTCACTGTTCTGAGGAATGCTGGCTGCCTTTAGGCAAACGATCGCTAGCATTTGTGGAAGCTGTTCGTTGAAACCTAGAGTCAATTCTAGCCGCTATCTTGAGAATCCCGTAAATGTTTTGTGATACCAGAGCACTGCAGAGATGCTGATCAGTGTAAAATACGCCCTGATTTTCCCCATTGGATATCATTAGCCTGCGGTGTGTTCTGCAACCCCAAACTTCTGCTATGCCACCACTACGCATTGGTGTACGGAGGAGAAGCCCGCTACGTGACTTCAGAGCGTGCAGTCATCAAAAACAAAACTAGGGAATTCGATAGCGATGTCTCATAAATATGGACACCTTCATTCCTCCCCAAAAAGCGTCCATTGTGTGAGCTGTTCATAATTACGGAACAAAAAGGCAGGTATTTACCTAGTTGGCCCCCAAAATGGTTTTTATATAGCAGAGTATTTATATTATCGAGATATGACTTTTTACCCATTGTGCCTGAGACCTACTAGAGCGACAAGGAGAAACAGCTGAGACTGATGTGTCTCAAGACTGGATAATACGCCAAAAAACGCGGACAAAGGAAGGAAGATCTGGACGGGACACGTCGTAACTTTAAACTAAATGATTTACTTTGGTAAAAAAAAATCTACTCATAAGAAGAGACACGTGCTGGCAGAACACTGTAAACCTGATTCACACGGTGCGACTTTACTTGCCATTTTTTGTTTGAGACGTCACTCGTGCAGAAAAATTAAAGCATAAGTGAAGCTGCGATGCGAAACGTCACACGTGTAAATTTACAAGCAAAATCGCAACATGTGAAGCGGGCTTATTGAAGAATCTAAACATAGTCCCTCAGAAACCAGCATCATTGGCTCTGCAGATAGTGAAATGCTTTGTCAGATAATAGCACTGAGATGAGTTGTTATTCTGGGATTTTATCAAGAAAGCATTGTGAATTTTTCTTGCTGTTTTGTCTTCTAACGGTCTATGACACAAGCCTTTTCTAAGTTGGACTTCCACTCGCAGTGGACACAGTTAACTGTTAGGTGAACTTGATAGAATCCCACGGTAATAACTCCTGTGTGATTGCACCCTCATTGCCATTGTTTGACAACGAATTTCACTCTGTACAGCCAGTGACGCTGGTTTCAAATGAAGTGCGTTTTGACCTTATCTTATAGTGCTCCGCCGGCAGGTGTAGGTTTTTAACTGTATATATATATATTCTTTAAATACATCATTCAGTTGAAAGATACGCGGTATCCTGTCCAGATCTTTCTTACATTCAGTGACGAATAACCAACTAGCCCAACTTGCCATCTCAAGCCTTAAGACCATGCAACATGCCTGCAAAGATATATTTTAGCAGGCTTGCATTAGCAAGTGCTTACTTCACGAGCCCCGAGAGTCGGCAAACCTGCCAAAGGTATTCGTTTGCATGCTGAATGTACTGAAGTCATGTCAGGGTCGGTTGTTTCTGGTGGTCGCTCTAGTAGGACTCCAGCATTATATGACTTAACGATTTTTACATTGACATTTTAAAATACATTTTCACAGACATATGGCTAGCATTCTTCGTATCCATTAATTCACTATACTTCAGTCAGAATATATTTTTTTCTGATCTGATTTTTTTTGTTGCGTTTTAAATACTGGGAAATTTGTTTTTAGTTTTCTTATAGCTTCAGGGCTGTCAGTGGAAGTTGGCACCACTTTATATTGTAATCTTATATGTATTCAACATAAATATCATAAAGTACTTCTATGCATTAAAAAACATAGAAACCCTTGCCTTTAGAGTGAAGTTGTGCTTATGGCCTGGTTTTACAATCAAGAGATACGAAAAATGTTATCTTGCGGCAATTCGAAATTCGCTTTCAAATGATCTGAGCAACCTTCCGCAGTACTGCATGCTATATGTGGTGTTCGCATTGAGGTGCTCTAACTGTCTTTTATTTTGCATCTACTGGCAGTAGTATTATACAAATAGAGGGAAATCATGCTTGTCACTCTCGAGTTCTGTAGTTCCTGCCTTAAGTAGTCTCCTCAAATATGAGAGACCCAATGGGAGCACCTGGGTCTCTCATTGGGTCCCAGGTGCTCTTATTGGAGCACCTGGGACCCAATGGGAGACCCAGAGCGCACAGAGCGGCTGGTCTTCCATTGGGTCCCAGGGGAGACCCAGAGCGCACAGAGCGGCAATCTCGCAGAGCGCACAAAGTGGCTGGTAGGGCCGCTTTGTGCGCTCTGCGAGATTCCAGGGGGGACTCACTCGGGGCTCAGCTAAAGTGCAACACACTGTTGAAAGTTTTCGGTTTCACGGTGGGGAGCAGTTCATCAGCATCATGTCACGGCTACTAACTCAGAAATTACTGTCTGAGACAGACTGGCCAGAGTCAAGCCAATTATTTTGACCCTTAAAGTGCAAGGTCCGTGCCATATTTTTAATTAACAAATGCGCTCTTCACTAGACTTTTTTTTCAAATATGAGACTCGGTGTAACTTTAATATCTGTTTATTTGACAAAGCCCGTTCTCAAATTTTACACCAGAAACAGCTGATAACAAAAACAGTGATGAGCCTGCGTGCTTCGAGTCTTCGCGATCATATGCTTGGGCGTGATGCCGACGAAGCGCATGCTTAGGCTAAACCTAAACCAAAAACCGTTCGCAAGTTCAGAACAAGTTGAGCCCGGAGTGAGAGTCCTTTCCTAGAGGCAGAACGGAATCACAAGGAGCGCACATAGATCTTCCGACCACTGCCATTTCAGCCACGCACTTTCAGTAAGCCTTTTATATAGAAGGATACTGAACTTACCACCAAAACATTTTGGGTAGCCTTTCAGCTGTGCTGTAATTTAATTAGGAGCATGATTTACAATTCATGTAAAACATATTTACTAAACATGCATCACTGTTTATCCTGTTCCTTCTCCAGGTGCTGCTATCCAGCTCTACGTCACAGCCATGAAGTGTGCCATTGTGTGAACCATCGACAATTGCTCTAATTAGTACTCGGATCGGCAAAGGCACCTGCTAGCTGTGAAGCCCAGATACCAGGCAGAAGATACACGACCAGCAACCAGCCTTATCCAGCAACCAGCTTTTGTCGCTCTAATGGAACTCGGGAGCGACAAACAGAAACAAACGACCCGTACAAGCCTCCAACCCATGCAGCATGCCCGCACCTTTGGCAGGCGTTTATTCTTTCGGTGCTCGTGAAATAAGCACCGAGTAATTGTAAGCCTGCCAAATATAATCTCCCGTGCATCTTACTTTTGTTTAAGCATAGCCTCTTTTATTCTACAAAGCCTGTCATATCGCGAAAAATACAGGCTTGAGGCTTGTCGCTGTCGTGTGTTTGTTTGTCGCTGTAGTGGGACTCGGGCATAAGCCAGCATCATGTACTGAATATAAAATTTAAAAAAAACACTGTATCAAACCCTATTTGATTTCGCAGCTTCATTTGCATGCTGACAACACGATATATACAGTGGCTCGCACATGTTGTCAACTTTCCTAGTATTGTTCAAGTTATGTGAGAAAATTACTGATCAGTGTTATTAATAGTGAGGCACTAAATCCGGAACATAGTAAATAGTTTTTTTCTGCGCACAGCAACTAAGATTGGAGATGTTGGGCTATATGCCACAAAAAACATCATTTGAATGAAAACATAGGCCTCCTTGGAAGCAGTGTGTAACTTCCCGTATAGCCAAGATTGAATGACCAGAGAACTTTCACCTTGACCCACATTGCATTTACACCGTTTTGCCAAGCTTAACTGACCACTGAACTGCCAGCGTGGCGCAGGCTGCATTTAGACCGTTTTGCCAAGCTTGGCTGACCATCGAACTGCCAGCCTAGTCCAGGCTGGTTCTACACCGCATAGCCAAGCTTGGCTAGACAAGGAACCCCCACTGAACTGCCGGGCCGGCTAGCCACGCTGGGGCTAACCGGTCCCTCTGAGCAAAACGGTGCTTAGGCTTGTGATGCTTTCCTCGGCTGCACAAGCAGGCTCAAGCTTGAACCGGTGAATTGTGCTGCTTGGAAATGGTGTCTATATTTATATCTCCAAGAATCACGAGAGCCACTGGAGTTGATACTAAAACACACAATATAATATCAAGCGCATTCATGAATTCAGTAATACCGCCCGAAGGCGGTCTGTATAAAGCAACAACTACTGTGTTCGATATTTTGATAACTAAGCTTTCAATATTTTCATCAATCCCTGCGAATTCGACGAATATTTGGTAGCGTAGATTGTCATTGATATAGATAAATTTCTACGACTCCAGCCTTTTTTTTGTCTGACCAGACTTCCGCATTTAAAACTCTGAAATTTAGATGGTGTGTCACTACTCGTTAGCCATGGTTTCAGTAAATATGACCGCAATAAATATTTTCACTTAGGGAATGTAAGAGAGCTTCAACTGTATCTTCCTTATTTTTTGAAT
>JAZHYW010012528.1:0-50865 GCA_037355805.1 Ixodes ricinus
TGGCGAAAATGGTTTTAGCCCAGGTTACATAACACACCATCGTTGTACATCAGTGGGGTTGTGAATATTCAAAGAGTTTTGTAGCTCGAATTCAATGCTAGAATCAAACACTCAGATACAGTCACAATTTAGAGGAAAATACCCTATTGCAATGCTTGCTTTTCTGAAGGAATTTTAGGACAATACTCTAAATAAAACTTAGGAGCATGGTGCGGTAAAATAATTTACTAATAAAATACTGTAAGCTGAGTGTAAATTAAAAGTAATCTCCACAAAAAAAAAAAAAAAGAAATCTACTCCCTAGTGCATTGTGCCCGAAACAAATAGCGCGTCGGTGCTAGTTGTGATTTACACATTTATTTCCTGTGCTTATAATAATAACTGTATTCACCCTCTTTTATTCCTAAGTTTCTAAAGACATATTTACGGCGCCCCTCTATCGCGATTTGGTCAGTTTCGGTTTCGGTATTGTTTTGTTTCGGTTTCGAATTGTAAGAATCGCGTCTTCGACGCCCCATCGGTAGCGACACCAGTTCCTTGTTTTTTCTTTTTCCGGCGTGGTTGGCGTGGTCATGCGTTTGTCGTGCGTTGCGTATTACATGTGTCGCGGGATGGAAATGCCGTTAGACATGGAAATGTGCTAATTTAATCAAGTTTATCTATCTGTGAAGTTTCCTCTTGTGATGATTATGTTCAAGAAGAGCGCGGAAGACCGACGACGCGACAGAACGAGCAACTCAACGCAGTTGGTAAGCATGCTCTTTGTTCGCATTGTAAGTCGACGCGTTGAACGAGAAGTGAACATTAGGGAGTTTTAGAATAACGTCCGCAACCCCAAAGAAATAACGTCGTCACCGCTGTGCATGCGCAGACCCAAAACAAGCATTCGGACTCGAGCTTTGGGGCCCGTTATTTCTCAAAAATAGCGTGGGTACCGCAAAAGGCGGCGCCCACGACATCTCCGTTCATCGCGTCTTCGACGCCGTCGCCCGCTCGGGAACTGCGTGAGTCGCACTCGGCGACCGCGGTCGGTATGGTCGAGGCGTTTTGAAAACGCCACGGATCGCTGGATTCACAGCTCAAAGCTATCGAAGCGCGTGTACTTACTGATTAGAGCACTGCACGGGCCTTGGCCAGCCCGAGCCGCCCGGCCCGCGGGCCGGGCTCGGGCCGGGTAGCACGCCTTTTTCTCGGGCCCGGGCCGGGCTCGGGCTTGAACAAAATATTTTTCGGGCCGTGCCGGCCCGGGCCTGGCTGGACAGTCGTTCGCCAGAAATTCTAAATTGTTATCAACAAAAAAAGTGTGCTGATTGATATTTTAGGCTTAATGAAAACAAACAAGCGAAATGCAAAATCCCTACGGCGCCGTTAAAAAAAGAAAAGACGTCTTGCTTTTGGAAAGCCTTTACGTGGATAAAAGGAAACGTATGGAACCAACATCATAGTGGGAAAGTGCGGTCGAGAAAATGAGGGCACTCCAGTCGGAGGGTGCAACATGAGTGTCTTCTTCCTCTGCCTTTCACACTAAAAAAAAAGAAAAAGAAAAACGTGAGCTTGTCTTTGCACTTTGTGCAGGGGGCCTTACTATGCCACCAAAGATAAGCTAACTATATATAATTTTATGCTTATACAGACTTTTGAAGCTGCACTAGCGTGATTCTGATTGTTTCTTAAAAACAAAAAAAACATGTAGAGAGGAAAGTTTTTTGTGAAACGAGTTGAACAACGAAAAGTCCAACATCTCTTCAAGAAATTCATAAATAAAATATTGCCCAGTTGTTGTTTTTTTCTCAAAATTACTTATGAAGTGCATATTTCGCCCATATTCTCGAAACTACATCGTCGTCAAAATCAAAATATTTATCGTGTCAAAAAAAAAAAAATAATAACTCGGTTTAAGTTTAAAATAAATTTAAATCAAATATGCTCGCTTTATGCTTAGAGAGTTTTTAGATTAAAGCCTGCAAACTTTTTCGTGCTCATGTATATAATCTGTCGGGCTCGAGCCGGGCTCAGGCTTATGTTAAAAAAATGTTTTTCGGGCTCTGGCCGGGCTCGAGCTTCTGACTAAAAATTCTGCCGGGCCCGGGCAGTGTCTCTTCCGGGCCGGGCCAAGAAATTAAATATTCTATCGGGCTCGGGCCGGTCCCGGGCCGTACCTCTACCGGGCCGGGTCGGGCCTAGAAATTCCGGCCCGTGCAGTGCTCTACTTACGATCGCGGCAGACATGCATGCCTGGGTAGTGGATTGTCTGGCCTTCGTAAGTACAACAGAGCAGCTTGGCAGTGACAAAAACAAAACATGCGGCATTGAGTATAAAATAACTATAAAAATGTTACTCTAGACGAAAAACTTGTTTAATTTTCAAGATATAACGTTCTAACTTCCAAATAAAAGCTGTCGCGACATCTTGGTGGCGCTTTAAGCGCGAGATGCTTGCGTTTTGGGGGGTCCCCGGCAGAGAAACGCTATTCTAAAACTTTTCGCCGCAATCCTCGCTATTTTGCCGTCTGTAACGCGCGGTAAAGTAGCGTCCGGTATTCTAAAACTCCCTATTTTCTCAACACACGTTTGCTCGTTAAGATAATTTTTTTGAATTCTTTTTTTAACTAGTTGGGTTTGCTTTATCTGTCCTTATGTTTGGATCTGCGTAGCATAATGAAAAGTTGCCACTCATTCTGTGTATGGTCCGAGAAAGTGTAGCTTATGTCAACAGAGCACTTATTGAATTCCTAATGCTACTTTCAGTCCCTTGCTTTAGAAAATGTCTTATTGGTCTAGCAGTGGACTGATGTCGTTCAACTCTAAATTGATTACATTGATCATACTTCATTACATTTCAGAAGTTAGACTTCCTTGGAATTCGGTTCATGCAGAGCCAATATTCCTTTGTAGTCAAAATAGTTCAAGAGGATAGCCATCTTTTGTTTTGAAGTTATGGAAGTGGACTGGATGGTATTGTTAGGACAAACTTTGGTCCCCTGACTTTCTAGAATTTAACTGGGTTTACATTTGTCTGTTAGAATCTTTTATAAAGCAATTGTTCCTTTTCGCCTTTTTTTTTCTCTTTCATTTTGCAACTGTGATGTGATCTAGCCGAGGGCCGCAGTTATTCCCAAATGAAGGAGCAGCAGTGTGCTCCCAGCTTGCATCACTTCGATTCATTTCAAGGCATGCCAAGAAATGAATGACCCTGTTCATACACCGTTGGAAGCGGGACTGTCCTCAAAATGCAGTTCGACGCAGTGTTTGAGCGGTATGGGACGTGTGTTGAATGACCTATGCGGTTGTGACGGGTTCGTGGTTGGTCAACTTGAAACACTCCAAGTCCCACTTCCTTCTTCTCGTCTTCCTCTTCCCATTGGTTTGAAGCTTGGCCGGCATTAGTCTCATCCGAGCTCATGCCTTTGGCGCTCAGGTAAACATGTGCGAGGCTTGTAATTGAACCCCCCCCCTCTCCCTCCGCCTGAACCACCCTTAAACAGAACAAAATGACAAAAGTGACGAAATTTGTGACAGCGGTGTTCGAGAGAAACTGCCGACTTTTAATTACCCTCCCTGAAACTTTGCAAACATTTCAGTGTGGCTCCAGCTGTGAGGGTGAGGTGGATCCAATATGAAAACTGGACCCTGAAGCGACACCTTCAGGATGCCAAAAATAATTATGGTAAGTTAGAAATTAACCCACTAGTATACTTCCTAAATATTTGGGCCGGGTGTCGAATAAAAAATTTTCACCCAGTTACTTTGTCACTTTAACTTTCAGGCACAATATCTTGAAAATAATGAAACTCCACATGTTCCAAACTGGCTGAGGTAAAGCAGCCTTGCAGTGCACCAAGGTTTAGACTGAACATACTTTTGTGTAGCGTCCACAAGGTGTAGCTCTTACATTGAACGTTTTATGAGCTAGTTTCTTCAATGTTTGAACTTTCAGTGTGCCAGCTGGGTAGTGTGTAATTGTGTTTTTATAGCGCAAGCAATATCTTAATCATGGCGGCAGGAAGTTTCGACAAGCAGTCGACATGGTTGGACAACGGTGTGCATGCTTGCTTTCTCTGAAGCGGCCAATGAAGCAAAATAATAGCATGTGCAGATTGTTCATGCATTTAATTGCTGGTTTGTTGTTTGTTTCAGGCTACATGTGCTCCGAGTACAAGGGGGTCCAGGGGCCCTCCAGGCACTGACGACCAGCATATCGTCTCTGCTGGGCTGTCGAGGCAAATTTAAAGGGTAAATATTGCAGCTGCAGTTTTTTCTATTCTGTCCCTACTACACTTGAGTCCTGTGAATTTCTCTGCATGCTTGGTCTTTTCGTTTTCATGGTACTGTAAACTTTTGTTATAGTCCGTTGCAACTATAGAAAGCAGAAGCCTCTCCCACAATTCCCTTTGCTCGCCATGATTGGCGTTTTCCTCTCGGCTCTCCTCCTCTCTAGTATTTGCTTTTTAAAAAGAGTGAAGGGCTTTGTGGGAGGATCTTCTGCTATTCTAGAGTTGCAACTGAGTATAGCGTGACCTCGGTTAATTTAATCATTTCGAAGAGTCCTAGCGGGCACCCATGCATTTTTATGGGAAGGACTCTGCATCATATTTTGAACCGAGAAAATGACCCCACGAACGGGAAAGCACGGGCCTTCTGCTACAAAATTAACCGGACCAAACTTTGTTTTCAAAACCAGACTGAAAAAAGTCGACTCCTGTCTTATAAACCGCGAGTAACAGAAATCCTGTGCTAGTCTCGCCACGTTGGGAAGCTAATGCTATGACCCCCATCTTGATTTCTTTGATGTTTGTTATGGCTGTTTTCACATCTGGTATTTTCACTGTTCTTTGGCCAAAAGTGAGTGGCAGGTCACCATAGGTTTCCAGAAGAAAGCGGTCGCATATGCAGAAATTTCTAGCAAGTTCGTAGCGCAGTGGCGCATCGTCGCAACCGAGGAAAAACTCTACGGTATTGTTGGTGCAAAACATTAAGCCTCACGACTAGCAGCAACTTAATCGTGGATATACTGCACCGTACGGCGTTTATTTGAGCTCTACTCCACACAAAAAATTACAGGGGCACTTGGGTATCTCTTTGTGGATTAGATGCGAAAGCATTGCCATTCCTAACGACCCTTCCTTTTTTTTTCCTCTACTGTTAAGAACGGCAATGCTTTTGCATTCAATCCACGTAGCGCTACCTAAGTGCCCCTGTAAAATTTTTTTACGTTACATCCTATGGCGTCACACATCGTGGTACAGAGCGCGACACTGTTAGCGCGAACAAGCGATGGACGGTTTTTCCGGTTATTCTCTTTGAAACCAAGGGATGTCATCAAAGTTATTATTGCTAAGGAAAGAGCTCATTTAGTTCTATAATGTAAGCTATAAAATTTCGTGCTCGCTAAGAGTATTTAGCAGTAAAATGCGAAAATGCGCCGATGTCGTGTTCGCGCTAACAGTGTCGCGATGTGTACGTCATGTTGTCACGTGAAGTGTGATGTCATTGACATATTTTTATGCCCATCTTTCGGGCACATCAACGCCGACGCCGTCTTTTGCTGTAATGGCACAAGCTTCTTTTTGAGGGAGAGTAATGCCGCATTCCGAAGCAACTGAGATAGCACAGCAGCTACCATGCCCGGCTCTCACACAGCAGCACCGGGTTCGAATCTCAGCTGTGGAAGCACATTTTATTCTTTCTTTTATTCCTCTGGTGGCATTTGGTACCACTCGGTTAACGCCACCGGACGCCGGATTTTCCGCTGCGTAGACATATAATGCTTTCGCATTAAAAAGGCACATCCAGCCAGGATTGTGCCTTTTCGTGTGGTAGAGTCGTACAGCTGCCCACCACTTCGAAAATCGCAACTGAAGTACGAGGGGGCACTAGTGATCACCAAATCAGGTTCATGCCATTCATAGGTGAAGGATCCATTTGGGTGCACTGAAGATTTGTGTGGGCATTTTCTTTCATTGATTAATTGGCGCGTCTCGCCGTTCTGCACCTCGTTAGCTCTAACGGGCAGGATGGACTGCTTGGCAGACTCGTCGGCTGAATCCTCTGTGTGTAGTTTAACGTTGTCCTTGTGCTGCTTCAAGTAGGGATGCATGCGAACAGTGCGCAAAACACATGCCCCTTGCCCACGCTTCAAACTTCATTGCTGGCCGCGGCGAAATAGCCAAGTGACGTGCCGTTATGTTTGCCCTAAGAAGTTTGTAAGACACTTTGGATGATGTCGTAATATTGTGTTGTAAGTCACACAAAGGTTGCGACAATTATGTTTCGTTAATACGGATTTCTTCTCGGGTTTTATCATACGCAGTTTTTTATCGTAAGTTTTGCTTTTTGAATTCGGCCTCTGATGTCTCGATCCTCCCAATAATTCAAACTTTGTGTATTGCATCGATTGTGAAAGCTGCAGTTGACACAGACCCATTTGGAGCATGGCTTTATGATCCACGTAGAACTCTATTACCGTTTCCTTCCTGTCCGGTGTGATTAAAAATACTTCAAGATAGTAAACAAACACACAAAAAATACATGGAAACAAGGAGTGGACATAAAAGACTGGCGCCAGTGTGTACCACCACTTATTGTCCATGTGTATTTTGCGGCGCTTGTCTACGATCATGAACCAATTGGGCGGAATTGCCATATTAATTCTTCGAGATGCTTATAAGTCATAGCTTCTCTATGCTCAAATTTGGTAAACTTCATAAGCGTCAACATCTGCTTGCCTATATTTGGTAGATCTTATCAAAAGCCAAAATAAAAGACTGCAATGCGGCGGCAAAAACAGAGAGATTGATTCTCGCAGACTCGGGGGCAAAATATTCTTTTGCACCATGGTGCCCCTGACAATGTTATCAGTGGCACTTATTAAACTATCGAGGTAGTGTGTAAATTAAGTGCCTGGGTGAGCAAAAATGTAGGAATTTTAAATGTGACTTTCCGCATTTAAGGCTGGGTCACACATACAGTGCAGGGCTAACTCAGCCCTGTTAAGGCAACGAGTCACTGCTACTTCCATGGCTTGTATCGTGTGTTCTGAGTTGCCTACTTTCATACAAAGGACTGATGTCTTGGTTTGTAATACTGATTCAGCGCTGAGGTAGTGCTGCTTTGTGAACAGGATACCTTGCTCGGAGCCTCGGACATTGAAGTTTAGATAAGCAGATCAATGTGTAACTGTGCATCTTTTTTCTTTATAGGTTACCAGTACTCCCGTGGACACGAAGGCAGTACAAGGTCCCCCATGGACACGAAGGCAGTGTACCATACGCTCGAATTTCGCATTTTTAATAAACTAGTTATTACTCCTTCCCACGGTTTTATGCAGGCATTTTCTGAACCCTGCATGCGTATATAGGCATACATATAAGTGACACTTGCACTCACTTTCCCCTTCCCTCAAAACAGCAGTTACATCCGTACCTCATGTCATGCAACCTATTGCCGTCTTCCCTCTTAGAGCTCTCTATCTAGAAACCCATGCTAGGAGTATAATTTCTAATACATTTCATTTGAAAGTCTAGATACACTGCTTTGAGTCTGTTAAAAATCAAATGTTTTTTTCTACCGCATTGCAATTGAGGTTTTGATGGGCCATCTCATTAAGTATATTCCGACTCGTCGGAATATACCTAATGAGATGGCCCATGAAAACCTCAATTACAACGCGGTAGAAAAAACCATTTGATTTTCAACAGAGGCTCAAAGCAGTGTATCGAGACTTTTAAATGAAGTGTATTAGAAATTCTTATGAGGTGGCACGGCAAAACCTTAATTGAAACGCGTTGGCCAATAGTTTTCGTAAACTCCTTAGGGACTCGTTACAAAAAATCAATTGTTTTTCAACACAGACTCGAAACGGTGTCAATAGACTTTCAAATTATATTCATATGAAATATATTAGAAACTTTATGCGGTTTCTTTGTCGAAACTTCAATTGGAACGCGGTGGCCAATAGTTTTCGTAAACGCCTTACGGATTCGTTACAAAACTCGTTTGCATTTCTATTGAGACTCGAAAAGATACGATGAGTGGACTCCATAAACATTCAAATGAAATTCATGAAACATTTTTGTAAGGGACTGGCTAGGAAGTGCCGTGCGGGAAACAAACCCAGGCTTGGAACCGCATTAGAGCGGCTCGATTTATTGGCTTTCAAATAATTACGGCATGATCGAGTGTTTTCTTTTTAATAAGAGATTCATCCCCTGAGCCATTAAAAATACTCTCAGATGTATGACATTGCTGGAAATTATCAACTTGCTGGGAATATGTTTTATTGCTTACGGAGTCACCGAAAAATTCCGTACGTTCAAAACGACCAGTATAAAAGACGGAAACGCAGAGCTTAGGAGTAGTGATCGGGCTAGTGTGCAGTTGTATTGATGTTTGCATGTATGTGTATGCGCTCTATGTATGTTCAGCTGATGCTTGTACCGTAGAACGCGTATTGTGTCTACCTGTGTGAAATAGAGGGTCCCCAAGCGCAATGGTGGCGTCAGAAAATTAAATATTTTTTGTAGAACATGAATTGGGCGGTAACTAGCGCCACCTAGCCTAGCTACTTGCGATCAATTTGCTTGACCCTGCCATCTGGTGGCAAGCGATTTAACCTCCTTTTACGCTACGCGGCTACGCCACAATTTCATGTTACCGTGCTGAAACGAGCCAAGAGGCTGCTTCGGATTTGCTTTTTTTGAGAGCGGCTTTTGGTTTTGCGGGCGAATGGTTTACCACTCCTTCGTGATGTGCCGTTGACGAAGGAATTGTGGCTCGAGGAATAGCAAAGGTAAGACAAAGTGCGCGAACTGGGTGCCGGTTGTCTCCGTTCAACATCGCAGTGCTGACGATGAGACGACTGAGTGACTGCAGGCTTTCGAAACGTAAGTATCTTTACCTGCAGGGGGAAGCCGGCTTCGGAAATAAATACAGTTCGTGGAAAGCTCGTGTTACGTTTTTATTTGCTGCTCCTCTCGCTCCGTACAATAGACTTCGGGTTCTCCTTAAGCCTTATTGAGCTCGATTTGCTCGATTCGTGGCCGCCATATTGAGATGCAGGCGACGGAGGAACTTTTGCTCCCCTAATTCAGGGACGAAAGTTCTCTCTTTCTGAAGGAACATATGTGTCAAGAGCGTTCCTCCCTTTAGGGAGGACTATACTGACCCTTTTTTTTAAGAGTGCAGTCCTGCCACCATGACTCCCTTCCAAACACCCCGAACGACTTCATATCTATTATAGTTGCGTAGTGCCCTATGTTTCATGATAGCTGAATCTCGTTCCCCTTCTTTATTACAATATCTTCATGGTCTCTTAAATACCGTTTTTTTTCCACTTAACCATACTCCCAGATTTTGTACTTTTGTTACGTGTTCTATCAATGTGCCATGTATCTCCAGCGGTTCCCCTTTCTCGTCGTTGAAAACTATTTTACCCGACTTGTCCCTACTAAATTTTAGTCCTAATGTGTCCCCTTCCCTGCTGCAAATCCTAATCAGTTACTGTATTGTCTCACGACCTTCTGACACGAGTACAATGTCGTCTGCATAAATTAACCCTGGCAATACTTGATTTACTTTATGTCCTTCCTCCAGGTAAGTCAGCTCAAAACCTAGGTTGCACTGTTCTAACCTTTTTTCCATCTCACTGAGGTATATCATGAAGAGCAAGGGAGACAGTGGGCAACCCTGTCTAAGACCTCTTTTTATTGCTGCTGGTCCTGTAGCTTCGGCTTCCCATGTTATAACCACCCTATTCTTCGTATAAACCCGCTCTAGAAACTTAACCATGGTTCCCTCTAGTCCATATCCCTTCAGTTGGTTCCAAAGTTTTTCCTGATTCACATTGTCATATGCCCCTTTGATGTCTAAAAATGCTACCCATAATGGCCTTTGACTTGTCATTGCTATCTCTATGCACTGAGTGATTACGACCAACTTTAGTGTTCCCATGTAAATCGCAAGCAGATGCCGCGCCCTCTTGAGGCTCTGAAAAATAATTCGATCGGAGTCCCCGTGTCCCCAGTGCAACCGTCAGCACATCACTGCTCAGGTGACCGGGAAGGCGGTGTAAGAGTTGAGAATGGTTTAAAGGAGCCTAAATAGTTCGACAATTTATTATTAACAGCTTATGCACATAAGCAAAATTGGTTTTTGGTTCTTTAATCCAGACGTGACAGGGAACAACCATTCACAATTATTTGACCGAAGTCCAAAGATTGTTGCACGGCCCCTTTAAAATTCCTGGAAAAGCTCCACCATTATCTTTTCAATATGAAGCATTGTGCAAGTCGCAAGAAGCAACAGACAAAGGGAAGACACACACACAGGCGCCTGTCCGCGTGTATTCTGCCTTGTGTCTGTTGCTTTTTGCGCCTTGCAGCATGATTGATAACGTACCCAACTAGCCCAATTACAAGTTCTTCCACAGTACTTTTATTTCTACTTTAGCAGAGCGATCGCTGAAGAGGAGGTCGTCTCGTCTCCAGCGTCCGCCCTGATAAAATATAAACAGGCAAAAGGAGATTTGCCTGGACTCAACCTGTGGCTGACTATAGACACACGCAAGGGCGGATTCTTTTCTGACTCCATATGTTCCCCTGGTTTACGCGATAAAGAAAGGGGGGGGGGTGGGGGAGGAGTTTCAGACGTGCACAGATGCCATTTCAAAGATATGCTTGCTTAATTTCAGTTAAAACAGACATGTATAGGTTAGCACGAAAAGCGAACTAAATACCGTTACTCGTTACTCGCTGAAAAAGTAACTAAATACGTTACTCGTTACTGATCCTCAAAAGGAACGCGTTACGTTACCCCAAAGTAGCGAGTTATTTTTCTCGTTACTTTGACAACCAAATACGCAACTGCTTTTGTTTCACGGTTTATTGTTTTCTTTTCAGGTGTCGTTGCACTGAAGCAGTAGCTGTCTCTCGAAGTTTTCATCGGTTATGTTTTCCCGCTTCATTGACAATACATCTCCGGCGAAGCTGATGAGCCGTTCTACTGACGCGCTCGAAGGAACGTCAGTGTTGTGCTTCAGCAAGAGCTGTTGAATTTGGGCTTTCCCTTTCTCTTTGTTCTCTCTGCTTCTTAAGTTAGAAGTTGACAATAGTTTCTGTTGTGCCTTCCCGAGTTGGCAACCTCCGGGTTTACATTCGGTCTGACACGATTCTAGAAGGTTCAACCAACGAATCTTCTTGTGTTCTCTGGGTGAAGGACATTCCCAGCTCCAGAGTTCGGCTTGACTTGTTCAGGAATAAATGTTTCTATACTGTCATACTATTTAGTTGTTTTCCGGGTTTCCCATCTGCCTTTGTGACAATACACGCAAACTCAGGATAGAATTAAAACGAGGATATTAAAATGTTTTGTACGGGTTGCTCCACGAAAGTCCCAAAATTCCGTTACTTGATACTTGGCTTTCAAAGTAACTTTTTCTAAAAAAGTAACTAGGTATGTTTCTCGTTACCGAAAAAAATAACTATGTAGAGGCAACTCGTTACTAGTAACACGTTACGTACATGTCTGGTTACAAGTAACAGCGTTACCGGTAACGCGTGACTTTTTCGGTAGCGTAGTAACGTAGACGTTGCATTTTCAAAACAGTAACGTGTAACGTACTTACGTTACTTATTTCAAGTAACGTAGTTACGTTAAAACGAGTAACGTAACTGCGTTACATGTTACTCGTTACATGTTCTTCCCATAACCTGAAAAGTACGCTTTAATTTTTGTTTTCGTGTTTCCAACTTCGTTTTACCTTAACTCCAGATGCAGCCAACGTTATGAGCTGATAGGACCAATCAGACAATGACTGAAGGGGCAGCATCAAGGTGTTGGACATGTTTCTGTACGTGTTCTATCACCGCTGAACCAATCATAAACTGAAAAGGCCCGGTGACTTGAGCTTTTGGCTCCGTTTGATTGGTCCTATTAGCTTGTAGCGTCGGCTGCGTCTGAACTTGAGCTGCAACGAACTATTGGCGCCAAGTCATTAATTATTGCACTCATTCAACCTACCCTGAAAATTTTGCCTCACTTTTCCCTACACGAAATGCCCCATTTTAGAAAAATTCCAATGCCCACTTCTGTTGTACTAGTGTCGAAAAACGCTGTCATCATAAAAAACGCTGTTACCGTCAATTTGTAAATAAAAAAGTAACAAAAAAGTAACGTGCGTTACATTCTATCGGTAACGGTAACGGTAACGCGTCCCTTTAATATTGAGATAACGTAGGTCGGTAACGCGTTCCTCTATTTTGGAAGTAACGAGTAACGTATTTCGTAACTTTTTTTAAAACGACTATAGCACTGCTTATCTGCCCAAAGGAACCATGAAACGATTTTGAAATCGAATTTCATGCGCCTCAGGTTGTAAAAGGTGTAAAAAGAAAACCAAAATACAAAAAAATAAATTTTCTATGGAAGTTTTAAAGAAAAGCGCACTCTTTCATATCTTCTTTCCTTTAAAAGCTCCCTGTTTTTTCACTGCAATGCATCCGCGGTGCCATTGCAAGTCAGCCAAAAAAAAAAAAACACGTGAACTCGACCATTTTTAAATGAGCCTGCGGCTAGACATCTCTCTCCATGCAGAGTAATCCAAAATAGGTGATTCAATCCCGCAGATTAATCCGACAATTGTGGTCGGTCGACCTGATCGTGTCAAACACAATGCCGGTCGTTATGCAATCTCAACTCTGCTTGTGTTAAACTCAAGCTCCACGTTTCTCCAAGATTAATTAGTGGCGGCCGCACGCGAACACCCACCGTCCGTTCCACTTTTAAATGGCCGGATCGGCACGGTATCATGTGGAGAGCCCAGCCGTGACTCGTGAGTCATACTCGCGATTTGTCTCCTATCAGATTTTCGTCACTCCACCCCGTGTCGCACCACCTCGTGCTGGCGGCATGGGCGCATGATCGGAAGCCGACTCGTCGGCCGCAAGGCGTCGAAGAATGCGCTCCATAAAGCCCCATTATGGAGAAGATGCATGTAGCAAGCGCCAAGTTACCGACCCTCGACGGATGTCGGAAATCCCAGCCCGGACTTAGACTATATCGGGACCTGACACCGCAGCACCAGTCTGCGACGTGTGTAATAGGAGCTCGTGGGTTACCGAGTTTATGCCGTACGCATGCGCGTGGCGCGTTTCTCTAATGAGTCCGCGAGTAGCTCACTGAAGACGCGTCGTAGTCCATAATGACGTGCGTTGTGCAGTGATGCTGTCGGTAGATTGCCGGTGCCCGAAAAGCACGGCTATATAGGGTGAGGCTATAGGCGGGCCTTTTCATTTTGTCTATGCTCATCAGCTTGCATGCATTAGGCAGATGGGAGGGCTTGTAAGCCACGTGAACGGCGGATGGTTATATGATTATTGCGACACATGCCGGAGCTAATATTTATTCATTATGAATCAGTGTTTTTTTTTCGCTGTCCTTTGTTGGGTGAAAGGATGATATGCAAATGTTGGTCCAAGAGTGATGTGAGCGGCACTCTATATTTTGAAAGTAGAAATAGGTTAATTATTCCCAAACTCGACAAACTCAAACTTTTACTGACGTTTGACGGCTGAAATACTCCACTCAAGTAGCAAACAACCTGCGGCGACTTCAACACTACCTTATTTTAGACTCATGTGTAGGGGGTAGACTGCCTACCCTTGAAGAGCTCTTTATTTCCAAACTCTACATGAATGCGGCATGCGGAATACAGGAACTTTCACCTTTCATTAAGAAGGTGAAAGGGAGATAGGATGGCCTATGCGTTTGGCCCTCTTGCCTTCTTCCTCGATATTGGCAGACATCATAGTCATTCTCAACAGCAACAGGAAAGTTTATTTTTGCAATTTCTTCGAGGAGGACAGTTCTTTTCCTCGTCCCTCTTGAAGCTGATAGATATTAAGGCGACTTGCTGTCAGTCTGCAGACCTGCGAAGCTCTCGGGACCCCTGTTGATTTACATAGAAGGGAGAGAGAGAAAGAAATGAAACTTTATTTTACAGCTTAAAGGGATACTTCAACGAAATTTGAAATATTCCCGTCGTGTTCAAAAATAGGTTGAATATGATCCACAATATCCGTAAATGACAATCGCACGTTTGTATTTTGATCCTGGTGGCTGTATTTTTCGTTATAAACGGCCCACTCTGGCAAGTGCTCGGAGAAGGCCCAGCTTAGAGCACGTGACATCCAACGCAATCGTGACGTAGGTCGTCTCAAGATGAGCAAAGCTACGGCGAGGCTGACGTCAAGAGGATGGCCTAGTCGTTCCAGCCACCGAAGCGGCTGCTTTTCTACGAATTTTGAGTGACGGGTTAATCTTCTATAATCATGTAGGGGGACAATAGCGACTTCTGCGACACACAAAAGGGATTCTCGGGAAGAGGGGAGTTCCTCCTTCCCCCCTTCTCTCGGCGTGGCCGGAGGCGAGACGACCTCCGTCACTAGCTGTCAAGGTTCCTAGACGAGCATTACAAACGAGGCGTTAGCGACATCCACCAGGTGCTCTTTGCTAATCGTTTAATTCGTTTTAAAATTCCTTTTCGAGACTTTTTAACAAGATATTGGTATGTCCCATGTGATACTGCTCTTTTGAACACATATAGACCGAAAAATGAGCGCCGAAATGTCGTTGTAGTATCCCTTTAAAGGATGGCTACTTCTCACATGTGGAAAGGGGAGTTGTTCGGCACTATGCTTAACTTTGTCTTATGACGACGACACGTGATTCTCTGACTCTTCGATTGGCGGCAGTTTATGGCAATATGGCAGTCCCTCGCTCGACCTCTCTGTATTTTTAGAGCCCTCGTTTAAATAAATGTTATTTAGGGGGAATGATTGTTAATTGTTACGATATGGTTTGTGTTATTTTCAATAGGCGAACAAACTTGAAGTGGCCCCCGTTTTACATGTCGTTGTCGGGCAGATAGATTTTTTTGGTAGGGTGTCTTTTGGTCGTTGACTCGTGCGCAGATTGATATCATTTATAAGTTCAAATCCCAAACCTGCAGGCAAAACCTTAGTCGAGGGTTTGGAAATAAATACGGCTACTTGCCCTTAAAAATTCTTAACTGGCTTTGCAGAGCGCGGCACAGTTAACACGAAAAACCGATCACCGGATTTGCCTGTATTGTTATTAAAACTGTGTTATTGAAATTACCTATATAAAGCGCAATTCTATGCTGATTTTTTCGCACACCATAATCTTACCAGAGGGAATTGCAAGAAAGTGATAATGTTGAGTTCGTGCCAACCACAGAAGTTCCTCATCAGAAGTCGGATCATGGCATTGATAAGAATATAAATCGTCGTAAACAAAGACAATAGAGAAACCGAAGTGGTTGCTCAGGTTAACCCGGTAGGGCTCAATAGCTATTGGCTTTGCGCTTACTCGCGAGAGAACGCCGACAGTTAATTGTAACCTGTAAACGTCAACACACCAACGTGATCCCCATTAAAACTATTAGAAATAGCATCGGGCCTACTCGAGTCCACCGCAGTAGGACCCATTCGGAATAGACTTCCACTTTGGCATATATGTTTACCAAACCCAAAGCTTTGTCGCCCGCTTCGTCTGTATCACTTGTAGCCAAACTAGGAGAAAAAAATGCTATTGCGGTAAGTTTCTTCGATGAATTCACACAGAGACAGTTTTATAAATACCCCTACCTAAGGTGTAGTCCAAACATCAAGGCCGCCAGTTTTGTCCGGGAGGGATATGATGTCATCGACGGCTCCCCATGCATCCTTGACGTCCCCCAATTCACCCAATCCCGAAGGACACATCATCAGGCCATTTTATATTCTTTCTTTCCCCTCCCTTATTTGCATGCTCCTGTGTTTTTTGTGTTTTCTTTTTTGTGTGCTTTTTTCTACTTGAGTTCATTTTCGGAGCGATCCCCGTGGTCGCGCTCCAACTTGGAAAGCGATTTCGCTCCGATAACTACCATCGGTCAACTGAGCGGGCAGAGTTGCTGGCCTCAATGGCGGCAGATGTCGCGAGCTCCATGACGTCGCGGAACAACCCTCCCACGAGGGACGCCACCCCACGGCCTTGCAATAAATCAGGCGACTCCGTCGTTGGGTTTATTCCGCAAATTCGAATCGGGCGCCATCGCTGTCGAATCCGGCCAATTACGCTCGCTCTGCCGAGCTCTGTCGTCGTGAGGAACCAAGGGTGATTCAGTGGGGCGAACAGGGCAGCGCAGGGTGTTCCCGAAACGGGACGGGACCGGCGTCATACTTTTGTCGCCGACACGTGCGCGTCACGTGGTGCCGGCAGGACGGGGATCAGACAGATTGCGGCCCTGTGTCGGGCCCGCTGACTCTTCCTCATTTGCGTTGCTCCACGCAGAGAGCGCCGCGTTGGCGGCTGTGTGTGCACACGTCCTTAGCGCAGTCGGCCCTTCTGTCGGATTAAAAGCACCCTTCGTGAGTGAGTATCGTGGGGGTGGTGCGATGCAAAGAATGGGGAACCTGAAATCAAGGAGTAAGAGTCGTCAATCCCAATCTAGTATGCTTAAGCACTACAATTTGTTTACAGCAATATTTTTTTTATGGTTAGAAAAGTGGAATGCAATACTTCGCTATTTCTAACATGAGCCAAGTGGACCTTCTCGGAAAGAAAATAGAAAAGAAATGCTGTTGCATTTAAAATGTATCATACACCCCTGTTCAAATGAAGCAGCAGAAAATGTATGAATTTGTCTTTCTTTGTATATTAAAAAAGGAAACTAATTAGACGTCGGCTGCGGCTGTAGCGCGGCCGGCTCCTCTTTTGTGTTTCAGAATAAACGTTTTTAATTAGCTTTTGTGCACACATCAACTACAAATATCAAGCAGCGCGTAAATCACCCTGTCAGATAATTCAACTACTATATGCATCGGTGAAAAATAAATCACTGTAAAGGCCAGCTCATACATACAAGACAGCGTAGTATATACCTGAGAGCCATTAGTCAGCGCTGGAAATAGCTTTGACCTTGCTGATGCAGCACTGACCTTGAGGTGTACTAGTGAAACCGCGCTGGTACAGCGGCTACATCAGTACACTAGCTGAATTAGGTGCAAGTCGGAGCTGCATCAGTTCTGTTCTTAGTGTGAACTTAGCACTACGAGCTGCACGTCTGAAACGACCTTAATCGCTGCCGTTGCACTTTCAGGGAAGCAGTCAAGCACATCTCGTTGCAGGCAGCGCACTACCGCTGCTTTTTCTAGCGAGTGAAATTCATGAATAGCGTTCCTAAGGGTGACGTCCGGCATTGAACTAATCGTCAGGCATCGAAATAATCAATAAAACAAACTTAACGTTAAAAAAACGGAGACGAAGGAACAAGCCAGAACCGCTTAAAGCAGATACAAACAAAACAAAAGCAGTCTTATTTCGTAGAAAAAACAATAATATTCTACTAAGTCGGTCAATATTACTAAATTCGACTCCAATTTTCCTTTTATTCAGTTTTAAGATAAGTTGATTTGAGGAAACTATCTCTTGGGTTGACATACTGATTCCCTAGCCACAAAACTGTCCAAATAGTTGGATTTGTTTATCGCAATCGATATATACTGCCAATAAATGTAATGAGTTTGATTTACAGCATTTTGTTTCCATTTAGGCGTAACTACTGTCATTTAGTCTGGGCATCCATAACACAACAAAACCTACATAAAATTCATGTTCTGCAAAAGCGGTTCCTAAATGTTGTAGAAAATGTTCGTTCTTACTTTCACACACATAAATTGTTCGCAATATATAATGTATTACCAATACCAAAAATTATCGGCTTTTTATGGCATTTAAACAAGGGATCAAAAATAAATCATTGTTTTTATAACAACTAGCTAACTTCCAAATTAATACTACTGCCTCCACAACGCACCACGAGCCTTGGAAAGTTAGCTCTCATGGAACAATCTACGGGCAATATATGATGAAAAGCAAACTGCCAAGATCAACAAATTAATTAAAGTTCGAAAATATCGATCTGATAAATATCACGTTCAAAACATGGCGTAGTTATTTCAGCCCCCGGTCTACATTTATTGTGTAAAATTAAACAAAAAGCTGCGTAGTTTTAGTAAATTTTGATCGTTGCTGTGCGTATGCAGTGTCTTCTATTTTCGCATCTGATAATGCCAAAATATACATTTTTCGTTAACGCGGTAGTCTATGTTCATTCTTGCTCCCATTTATTTTACTTTTTATGTTTTCTTCTGTTAATACTGAAAATAGTATTGTATGGTACTTTGTTTTGTGCCGCACAATTGCCAATGTGGGCGCCTATGGCTTTCTTAAGCTGTCTTTGTGACAGGTTTTTTGACAAGCCTCCAGTATCATGTACGTTGTACTTGATGCAAATAAACATCAAACATCAAACTACATTATATCAATGCGTTTTTGGCGAAAAATGATATTTCGCTTGTCTCAATGTAAACACTTCTTTATAAGATTGCCAGTCTTTCGGTGTGGCTGAACATAAACCGAATTTCCATCAACCTTTAGTAGGAGTCTCGAACGTCTTCAGACAATCGTATTGGTAACGACATTTCTTGAATTTACAGTCAGGGAGAAACCAGAATAGAACGCACGTCACTCTCCTCGTATGACGGTTGTTATAAGTAGAATAGGTGTGCACGAACGTTGAGAAGGCATAGAAAAAAATATCATGCAGACACAGCTTCGTCTAACTTCACCAGATGGCATCATCACGCAAGACGAGGAAAATGTCAACTTGTAGTTTCTTTCGTTTTCGAATGTGCCTGTGTATTATACGTTGGGAAAGGTTTCACACCAACAGCATTATCAAATCAAATAGGGCCATAATGCCAAGGGAGCGTCGTTCCCAATAATTCATCCCTTCAAACGGTAGCGCACAGCTACGGAAGACATTCAACGCGAAATCACAAAGGAGTGAAGGGGTCTCCAAACAATAAAGGAGAGCGGGAAATGTGCACTTTCAGCGGAGAGTTTTCCCGACGCGTTCCGACTTGTCCCTGTTTTGACGGGGCACCCGGGTGCCCCCATCAAAAACCGAATGCGTACTGGGCGTAGCCAGTCGGCGCAACCATTTACAGGGACGAGGTAAGTGAAGAGGAGGTAAAGGCTAAAGAGCGGTGGAAAGAGACATTCTTAATGGTCTGTCATTACTGACAGACGACTGACCCGACGTCACGGGCACTCTCTTTCCTAATGTCTCCGTTTTCCTCCGACAAAAATCATAGCGAAACAGAGAAACGGAAAGAAGCGTTCCTGCTTCCCGGTGAAAGTACGCTCTTTGCGCTTTCCGGTTTTGGTTTGGACACCCCTTAATACAGGAACATAATTCGGGCTCTCGCAGCTGCGTGTTTAAACTCGGTCACTTCCAAGTTCGTTCCTGCATACTCACAGCGTTTGTTCAACGTTCGCACTAACGCGCGGAACGAAAACTTTTCGAGCCGGGCGCCCTCGTAGTCCTTCCAGGGCGAATCGCACGTGGTTCAAGGAACAGCCGTGCCAAACCGAAAAACAGCGCCTTTCTCAAACTTGAACGCGTCACGGGTCGAGCCCCGCACGATGTCCCGCGCCACTCGAACACAAACCCGGAGAAGAAGAAAGAAAAGGCCGAGCCCAATATAGCATGTCTCCGACGTCGCCGTCGCAAGCGTGGCACCCAAAGGGCTGCTATCGTCGCCCATGCGTGCCTCTCCAACAGTGCTCCTTCTTATGCTCGGGCCCCGGCAACGCCTCCCTCCCGCGTGTGTGTCGACCGAGCCCCGCCACAGCGGTACCAGGAAAAAGAAGCTCTCTTTGGTTTTGCACGTGCGTCTTTTAATCGGGCGGGGTCCTAAAAGCCGAAATGGCTGTAAGCTGCCACGCCGGGTGCTGACGGTTCGGCGTAAAGCGACGAGATGGGAACTGGATTTATGGAGTCGAGTTGCTGGGCGTGCTCCTAGCTCGTCAGTGCTCGGCTGCGCGCAAAACCGGTCGAGCAGAGCCGATGGGGCTGTATATCTACGGCGTGCATATTGATAAATGGAAAGTCCTCCACCATTCGAGTCTCTATTGGTCGCATGCTGTCGCCAACAGGCTCTTAGCCTCTGATCCAGTTTTATGAGCCGTATTATACGTGTGCGATCAAAAGCGACGTCGTAGTCGGCATTCGCGATTGGCCTAACCTTATCTTCCTGTATACTGATATTGCCTGAGCAATCACGGTAATTGGCAAATCCTGCCAATCACAGCGAGGCAAATCCTGGTCGTGAAGCCACGAACGGAAACCGTAAGAGGGCGCCACCGAAACGCCTCTGCGCTAAGATGCAAAACGTTTGCCTTTGCTTTTAATAATATTAAATAAAATATACACCAACCAAATCCTCGTTTAAAGGCGGAACCCTACGTTTCGAGACCGGCTCGGTCTCTTCTTCAGGGGTTGACTGCGGCTATGGCCGTTGAGGAGCAGTATTCTGTTTTCTTCTTCTTCTA
The DNA here is from genome assembly GCA_037355805.1 of Ixodes ricinus. Taxonomy (NCBI): domain Eukaryota; kingdom Metazoa; phylum Arthropoda; class Arachnida; order Ixodida; family Ixodidae; genus Ixodes; species Ixodes ricinus. The sequence goes on from JAZHYW010012528.1 coordinate 20,455, forward strand.
CGGCAGTGTGTATCGTTTTGCATCGGTGAGGTGGCGAAGTCCGTTCACGTAGACGGTCGGCAGAGTGCCGAGGGATCTATTTATGTTTTCTGGCGTCGTTTGTATGTGCCAGGATTCAATAAAAAGTCTATGTCTGGGATGGGTCTCAACAGCCAGGATGCTGGTGTTGGCAAACCAGAGACCCCAACCAGAGAGACTTCTCTCGAATGTTCACCTTCAAGCCTTTGCTTTTACATAAAGCTGCAGTGCAACTTTTACTTCGCACTTTTATTAGCCTTTATATTCGACTTTACTTACACTGCCGGACAAATAAAATTTATACGCTCTACACGGCGACCAACCTCGTCGGCTCTTTGCGCACCTCTTGTGTTTGTTTACCCTCAAAATGCTCCCATGTGATTTTGTTTCCGTTCGTTCTCAACTAGCGACGGTTCGCGTTTGGCCGCGTCGTCGTCGCACCTTCCCTGCGCGTCTCCTCTGTTGCCCTTTGACTGGCGTGCCCTTATACGTTCCGATGCGCCAAAGACAAATTTTGGAACACTCGCTGGCCGTATTGCCCAACGCGAAAGTGGGAACAGCTGCAAAATACGACCCCACGTCGTAACCCTAAAATCGAGAAAATGTACTGCATTACCCGGCTTCGGTGTACTTACTTGACGAACCCTCGCACAGAGCAAGTGTAGACGAAAATAAAAAAAAACACTTTCACCGCAACTCACATTGTTATTACAAAGAAAACACCACAGAGTCGCATGAAGAGGCGGCAACAGTTTTGAGTTTTATAGCTGTGGCAAGTAGCCCAACGTGACACGATGCGCGTAGTAGTAAGTGTTGTATTGAAAAGGAAAACCTGAACAGACACGATGCGCGAAATGAACACGCTCTGTATGGTTTAAAAACTAAAACTTGAAGAGACACTCGCGAGTAGGGCGTACGGCGAAAAGCCAGCTGCGGCCGCGACCGCTGCCCTTCTAAACGATACTAGTTACATTTGTCGGAGCGGACAGCGATAGGATTTTAGCACAGCGGCAAGAGCCCTGCGCCAAAGAGGATGGGTCTTGGACAGTGATTAGCCTCGCGCAAAAGCCTCGATTGCTGGCGTGTCGGCACAGCACCAGCTTCCGTCTTCTTAGATTGATGCTATCTATGGCCAGGCCGAGGCGTTATTAAGACCAAACAACCCGCATTGGTACGGCTCGTCTGGCGAACACGCGCTCGAAAGACGAGCTCAGAAACAGAGCGGACACCAGGACCCTCGGTTGCTCAATCATTTGAGGTGAGCTCAGGTGCAGGGTTGGAGCGCCTTTAAAGAGGGCGAAAAATTCAGAGTCGCCGCACATTCACACAGTTGCGTTGAATCCAACCAAATGCGAAAGGTTGCTATGGCAACAGCTGCGTCGGCTCCAGCAAAACCGGATTTTACCCCGTTTTGTTGGAGCCGACGCAGCTGTTGCCACAGCAACCCTCGCACTCGGTCGGTCTCACGCAAGTGTGTGAACCTGCCTTCACATTGTGAGAGACATAGTGTTATAACGCATGCGCGGGCCTAATATTCGAGAGAGTTATTGGCGAGGAGATTGAACTATGGGGGTGCTTTGAACATCGGATCAGGTGTGCGAAACCAACGAAAGTCGCGTGTACTGAATTCTTTACGACATCTTCCTTGATCGAAAAAGGTGCGGAGATTGGACACGAGCGCTGCGTCATTGTTCAACTGGTTCAATTGGTGCTTGCATTGATCGACAGGTGACCCAGCCGCACGCTGACGCAGCGTTCGACTACATCGGCCGACCCCTGCTTCGGAAATAGAACCAAATGATTCATGGTTTCTCTGGTTCCCGTGGGTTTAGTTCAAATCATAGCCAATAGGGGCGCCACGGTACCTAGCCTATGGGTGGTTTTGTAGGCTAGATTCCTAGCACTACGAGACCGCCCGCCCGACTTAAAGAAACAGCGGCGAATCATCATCATCATAATCATTACCACCTCCCGAATAACCTGCACGCTCAGACGGCGCTCCACAGCTGAGTAGGCAATCGTGGCAGCGAATTTCGTCGGGTGCCGGTCACTGAAAAAACAAAACATAGAAAAAGAAAACAAAACTCCTAAGGATACATATTTAAGAAGACGAGAGCGAAGAGTTTATAATAGATACAACAAAATTTAAATTGGCGTTGTATTTTTTTTTACATTAGCTGTTTCTAGACATGAAATGTTTATTTCAACTATGCATTTGGCTTTCAAAGTGAATTTGGAGTTACAGGAGAGGCATTTTGAGCTTACATTAGTTATTTTGACTCATGTGTGCTGAAGATACCGAGGGAGCGGAATCATGAACCAGGGTTAATAATTATTGAATTAATATGTTTCTATTGAAAAAATACAATGTATCTCACAGCCCGAAAAAGCATAGAGATAATCGTGTTCACTAGTTATACTTGGAACAAAATGCGAGTAAAAATTGGCATTATATACGCAGTTCGAACGCGTGACGCATCTACATTCTAATTAACGGCGATCATTTTGACTTAACATTATTGACTCCATAATTGCAATGCAGTGTCATCAAAGTGTTAAATGTACAGATTCAGAGTGTTCAAGCGTGTACTTCGGCTAGCCAGCTAGGAGATGTAACTACATTATACATATACAACTGAATATACAATATACATATACTCATTTTAGTGACATTCGACATTACGTGTCCCGTCAGCCGTGACTGGACAATCAGATAACTTTTGTTAATAATGGCCGCCGTTGAGCACGAGAATGCCACCGCGTCCTGTGTTTTAGTAAGGCAATGGCCAGGTAATGCTATTTAAAGGTTGTGTGACGAAACTATCGCAACTTGCTTGTGCTTGCTATATCGGATATCAGAACTTGGCTAAATTCTTAAAGCATCGAGCCGTCATGAGCATTCCCGAAGTTTATCAAGAAGGTTATGAAGAAACAAATGGACCCTGAAGTTAACTTAGATCATTTTCTTGATCAGGGACCTGGTAGAAAGACAATTTGAGAAAATATTGTTGTGTAAACATTGTTTTTATTGTATAGACAGGGTAAAGTCAGAGTGGCGAACTGCGATGCCGATACTTATTTCCAGTATGTGCTCTACTCATAAAAATACGGGTGAAAAGTTCTAATCTCAAATCACGAGTCAATCTTTCAGCGCCTAAAATTGAACACAAATACCCATTTTCACCTGCGTAGATGCTAAAAATTATGAACGGAAAATCGTTGGCTGTTAGTGCTGCAGCAAAGCGGTCACTCTCTCGAAGCCATAGAAAACAAAGTTCAAATGCAAAACTCTGCTATTGCGTTGCATAATATTTAAATTGCGTTGTCCCCGTTTTGGACAAAGACCCCTAAAGCATAACTACCTCAAAACAAAACAAAAAAGTTTAACGTGGCAACTTTTTTTGTTTTTTTGTCTATTTGTTTTCTCGGTATCGTTAGGTGTTGTCCTTATTTCCTTTACCGAAGAAAGGATCAAGCTTAGTACGTTCCTCGCCGCATGAAAAAGTATACAAACAGCGTTTGTCGTCCTTCCCCCGTACCTCTCTCAGCAGGCGTTACTCTCTAGCAAACATCCTCTCATATCCCTCTCGCGTCGGGTCCCGTCGTGTATGTTCAACTCTCCCGATGTGCCATCTCAAAAATAATCCGTTTGTCATAAAGAAAACACAGAAGCGCGGTTCCTTGCCTGCCGTACGCCTTCCAATGAGCAATTAAGCGGCAAATTTACGAGACACCGACTCTTCTCCTGTGTGTATATTTATCGCCGCCAACGGTGCCGAAGAAGAGGCGGGAAAGGAGAATGGTTGCAAGGGCCTTCGTGAACAGGTCCTTCGAGAGATGGATAATGCGTCTCGTTCTCCTTTCGCGAGCTAATTTCTTTTTAATGGCCTGGCTCGAGTTTAGGCACCTAGCATGAAGAACGAAATGGGGTAAGGGGCGGGATAGCTTTCGTTTCAGACTTCTGAAAAATATAAATCTACAATAACCTGTCGTCACCGAAATGTGTCGCGTTAAAGAGCTGCATCTATTTCTAATGTTCGTGTGAATCTTATCTGCGATCTTCGAAAGTAACTCCTTAAAATACAGGGCCTCCTACCACCCCGCAAAGCACGCAACCACTTTGATTCGTAGCATGAGCGAAACGGAAGACTTTGTCCAGATGGAACATTTATTCAACAGAGGATTTTTGTTTCTGCACTGGAGCAATGACTGAGAAATTTTATATGCTGAGTGGTCGCTCCAAGAGGTTGGATCATTCTAAGTTTAATCGTTATCGGGAATTCTTCATTTGTTGGACTCGCAACGTAAACCACAGCAATTGGCTTAATTAGAGCACTGCTCCAAGGAACCACCCCTGGATTGCCTGGGAATTCTTTTTCACCAACAACGTTGTATAGAGAGTATTCACTGGCTGCCACAGCTGCATGCGCGACTGCTGAGAGCGTGCTGACGACGAGGTTCTACAGTTCTTTTGCAACGTGCATTCTGCAGCATCAAGACTGCCGGTCTTAGCAGCCTATTAACTCAAGAGCGTTCTCAGAATGCGCTCTAAACATCGCCCTCCAATATGGCCTCTAGCAATGCACTTTATAAACCTATTTGCAGTTTACGACATGACCCGCCGCTTTCGTCCTAAGCGACTTCCGTTCGCTCCGTCTTTGCCAGCCAGCTTGGTTATGTCATTAGTGCTAAAAATCATAAAAGAAACACGGACAACAAAGTGCGAGATTTAACGAGAGCCTTCGGCTGAAGAATGTTTTGTCTTGAAGGAGACAAGTTAGTTTACAAGATGAGAAAATTTTAACAGATCTCGCTCTTCTCTGTTCTTTTGGCGTTCACCTGGAGAATCGGTAGTTAAACGTTCCATCGGCATTTTAAGCAGCGGTGGTAAGGTGGGATTTGTTCGTTCCTTTTATAAATTCGACATTCTCTGGGACGTTAAGATTGGTGCACCACCAGGTGCCGTTAGCCACCCCTATTAAGAAATCCGGCAAAAATTTCCAGTGACATCTGATGAAAACTGGCGAAGTTCCACATGTTTTCATTCGAAACCAGCGTAGTTTACTAGTCTTTGCTGGAAGTTCTGTCGGCAGCCACTCTCGGTTACCAGATTTCGCTGGAAATTTTACCGGCAGCCAATTTCGCTTACCGGACGAACCGGCTTTTCTGGAAGTTTTTACCGGCTGTCACTCGTTTCCCCGTTTACCGAACTTCACTGAAAGCCAACGCGAAGGGAATGCCGAAACGAGCCGGGGACTGGTTGTGTAATTATGGCAGGGACGCGTCCCCACGCACCCTCCCTGGGTGCGTGGGGAAAATAAGGAGGCGGACTTTTTGCTGTTTCTTTTGAAGAAATCGGTTTTTTCTCCATCAACGGGCGCAAACTGAACGCACGGCAACGAACGGAAGCGTGTCGGCTTCCCGTTTCATGTGTGCGACCTGTGATCTTCCAGAGCAGCTGAATGTGCCTATAAAAAGAAAATCTTCCAATTACTCTATTTATTACGCCCCTTTGTCCGTTTGGCTTCAGAAGCATCCAGCGAGCGAAAAAGATGCCGGAGACGCCTCTGTGACGGCATCGGGGACGACACTGTGACTGTGTCCAGGATTTCTCAATGGTGGCGGATGTTGGTCCACTAAAACAGATTTCTTACTGGAAATGAAATAATGCTAACATATTTTCAATAAGGATGACAAGGGTCTATATTGTTTTCTTATACTCCTGCAGTTGTTATGTTGTCCAAAAAAGAAAAGTAATGAAAGTGAAAAAAAGATAACTAAATTTAATGTCTATTTTGAAATAATTATTCCTCGCGTTATTGCATTTTCGCGACTGTAGACGTTCTGTTTCATAATTTTTTCTTATGTTTCGCGCCTCACATACTAAAGAAAGAGGAGAAATATATAAACTTTCATCAAATACTTATTCTTTCTCCGTAGATTGTGCTTTGCGGGGCTTCTAAATCGGTTTCTTCGTTAGGCAGCAGCTATATCGGGGTAGACATAGAATAGAAGATTATAAATTAGTGTGATTTTATTACTCTGAATAACTTATACTTGTATTTAAGTCAGAATGAATGTGATCCAATGTGATGACATTGTGGGACAGATGCAAATTATCAAGTATATATTTTTTTAAAGTCTCTCAGAGGAAAGTTGTGGTTTTCCTTTTAATGCTCTCTGACAATAAAGAAAAACTTTACAATTGTAAAGATTTTATTTGTTCGAGGAGCGCAAACAGAGCTAAGATGCATTCATATATATATATATATATATATATATATATATATATATATATATATATATATATATATATATATATATATATATATATATAAATGTTAGTGTGGTGGAATATCAAAAATGGAGAACTAACTGATGTGGTTGAATTTGGTGTCACTATATAAGTAAAGTAAAACAAAGACAAAAAATCTGCTGCCGACGATCTGATTCCCGAAGATATGCGTGAGCATTTAGCGCAGCGGTTATGTGTAACAAGGCATGGTGAATGATACGCACTTTTACGCGGGTGAAAATTCCCGAAAGCCCTCTTCTCCATGGTGCAAGCAGATCAGGATACTTAGCGTGTTCATGAAGGACGTGGCGCGTTGCGCGGAAAACGACAGAGCAGCGTACATGATGTGCATACAGGGGCGATGACACCAAATACTTACGAACAGATGACATGGTAACTGCGCGTTAAGAACGGCGTGCGCGTTAAGAACAGCTAGAATATCTCCAAAGCCGACGGCAGGACCTTCCAAGGGCGTCCAAATCGCGGATCCGCATTACGGCCGCTTATATCGAGAGACTAGGTAACGAAACGCATAGCAACGGCGGCCGCGCAGGATTGGCTGGTTATTGAGAGCGACGGTGTAACGTAGCACCTAGCAACCGAGGTGCAGTGGGGGACACAGGGACGTGTTTGGGCTATTGGCGGGTCGTCACGAAGCTGCGTGTACGGGCAACACCGCCTAGACAGCTTTCAAAGCCTGCGCGTCACCTGACATGACGTCACGTCCCGGAGGCCTGCATGGGCGCTGATTGGATGCGGGTGCCGCGTCAGCGTTCGCGTGGGACTCGTTTCCTATCATAGTCCCACGCGAAGGCCGACGCGGCACTCGAATCCAATCAGCGCCCCTGCAGGCCTCCAGGACGTGACGTCATGTCACGTTACGCGCAGGTTTGAAAGCTGTCTAGGAGGTTTTGGCACGGGTAGGCCTAGGTGGGTTAATATTTTGTAATGAGCGATCCACGGAGTTTTGACGTGAAGTGGCGTAAACAGAGTGGGGTGGGGGAGCGGAGGGGGCGAAGTTTAACACGCACCCGAGTGATAAACCCGCCGTCCCCCACTGCGCGTCGCCGAAATCGGCGAAAGGGGACGTAACCGGCGATCTACGGTTGCTAGGTGCTATGTAAGGGCGTCGCTCCCTATAACCAGCCAATCCAGTGCGGCCTCCGTTGCAATGCGTCCTATTGCCTAGCTTCTCAAGATTGCATCCCGCTGCCATCTGTCAGTGCTTGCAGAAGGTGTTTCCTACCCATTTTCTACTACCAGTGGTGCTGTGGCGCCACCCGGTGGCGACGTTGCTCACTTCGGATACTCTAAACGATCCAAACCGTCCAATGTCATCTCATGTACGAAGGCACTAAGGCTAGCCCATTAAAGATCACGGATGCCGTTTTCGCGTTTAGTGTGTCGCGCAGTGCACCTTTATGTTATACAACGCCTCGTATCTTTAATGTTTTCTAACTAAATCATCGTCTCGCCATCTCACGCTCGCTCATCCAAATGGGTGATCAACCAACGTTTAAGCTACAATAAAGCAAACAAATGCCGGCCCTAAATCAGAAAGTCGAGACCAGGCCACTGGATGAGCGGAATGGGCTTCGGTGCGGATAAGCGGCTTCGCGCTCCGTCGTGATATAGAGGCTGGGTCCCTTATTATGTAGACTTAGCGATGACGGGAATTCGAAGAGCGCAAAAAAAAAACGGCCGAAAAGATATCGCGCCATCCTCAAAACACTCCTGCGCGGAGCCCAGGCAAACGGGGCTCCGGCAGCACGCTCCCTTCCACGGCTGACGGCGGTGGGGCCATACATTACTGGTCCCCTTCCAGCTTAATCTCTCGGCACACAAGCGCTCGGTAAGCCGGCGACTCTTGTAAGAGAACACAGCCGTTGGAGGATTCTTTTGAAAAAAGGAACCATGCAGACTCCTACTCGACTTTTCTACGCGCGGCAAAATGCGTCCGCCATTGTTGCCTAACGTCGACGTAGCCTATACGCCGAACAAACACTGTGAAAGAATGAGGCGTGCACCATCTTTGCGGCTATGTTTGCTGTATGCTTTGCCAGTCGTAATCGTCGGCTCCAGCTCGCCTTCAAGGACGGGCAGACTTGTCAAGCAATCCGTTACTTGTAACGGATTACTTGCAATCCGTTTCTTTATCAAATAATTTTTGTAATTGCCAGGTTACTTTTTTGCAGCAGTAATTTGTAATGTTATTTCGTTACAAAATATTGGTAACGGATTACTTTAATTACTCGTTACTTTTTTAATATGAGCATGATTAAGAAACTGGAGCAATATGAGTAGGCAATCCAGAGGCATAGAGAGAGCAAGTTCAACAAATTTAAATAGAAACCATCGTAACAAGAAGAGTAACCAAGAAAGAAAAACGATTTTACGCCTGTCCGGTTACCAGAACCAGTAGAAAGACGTGAAAATACTATATGAAAAACAAAGACCAAGAAGACAATACCGAGTTGACTTAGCTTCTTCCATCGCCTTCCATCGGATTTTTTCTTCTGAGAAACCTCTTCCTGCTTAATTGTTTTTGACTTTTACACCACTTGAAAGGCTCGTTTCTAATGGTAGCTTTCGTAGATCGGTTCCTTACCTCCGCATCTCCTAGCGGAGGTATATGCTGCTACTGAGCATGCGCACCGCTATCTTTGTCTGCAGAATTCCAGGGATCATTTCCGGTCGCTGTAAGCTAGCAAGATGGCGGTTGTGGTTGCAGCTTTCGCTGCCTTGTCAGCTTACAGGTGAACCTTGCACCTACATCTTTCTCTCAGGTAAAATATTGTATTTTTACAAGAACTACCATTACGCGGGTGTATGAGAAATGGAAACTAGTGTTGCAAAACATTTTTGAAAACATCAAAATTACTTCTATTGTTCTTCTGGATAAGCTCACTGGAGAAGTAAAATGAAAGTAATTTGTAACGTAAAGAGCAAAGTAATCCGTTACTTTTCAGCAAAAGTAATTTGGAACGGTAATTCATTACATTTGGGGCTCTATAATTTGTAATTGTAATCCATTACATTTTTGAAGTAACGGGCACAAGTATGGGAACGGGCATATTCTGGGCGCGTCCAAGGTGGATTAACGCGGCCCCTTCGACCAGGCTGAAAACGAGAGTTACTCATAAGCTATTTGGCCTTTCGACCCCGACTGACTACATCTGTGGTGTGACGTATTTAATATACTGTAAACGACGTATTTTTCGCGGGCTCAATATTTCGCGGTTTAGGTCTATGCTGAAGTTTTGGAATAATTCGCGGGCTTCTAGTTTTCGCGAAACGGTGGGACCTGAATATAGATTTGAATGTGTTTACATTTTTGCCCGTATTGTTCACAGGACCTATTTTTCGCGAATTTTATGTGATTCGCGAAATTCGGAAAAATTAGGTGCTCGCGAAAATTAAGTCGTTTACAGTAAATCAAAATACAAATATCATACTACCGTGAAGCCAGGACTGGCCAATCTCTACAGCGGGTATTTAACTCAAACGTAAAATATGTCCATGAACAAAAAAAACTAATATGTTGACAGTGCTAATTTTTACTTTCCCAAGCAAAGTGTTGCTGAGTAGGTTTTTGCCCTATATTTATCATTCATCTTAAAATTTGAGTTCCGGCGATGCAAATATATATATATATATGTTCCCGCCGACCTAATGTAATTATAGTGTAATTTGAAATCTAACGCAACAATGACATTGAACGCCTAATGCACCATCGGCATAAGAAGCCTAACACTGCAGTGTCATTGGGAGCCTAACCCAATAATTGGCCGGTGGTGCGCGGTATAGGCGCACCGCCGGTAAGTGTTTTGCTTGTTTGTTGTGGGACTGCGTATTTTTCGTCGAGCATCATCTTAAGATTCTTCCGTTCAAACCCAGTTCATAATTTCGCTGCCTAAAAAAAATGGAAAGAAAAGCATCTCAAGAAACGCAGCCTTTCACTAGCAGGCCCGACGCATCCAGCGGAGCGATTTCTGTCTCTCGAAGTGAGCAGCATGGCGCGTATGAATCCACTCTTCACGTCCCAAAACACGAGCGTAAAAATAATCATTTTTCAGCACATCTAGCTGTAAAGCGTACGCGCACGTCTCCTGAACGCGGCTCGAGAAGAAAGAGCGAACAACGCAATCCATCTCCGGCCGAGGCATCCGCTCTCGGCTTTCGAGAGAGTGCTCCTGGCGCGAAGACAGCCCCATCTCTCCCGACCAGCTGACGCAGACCTGAGAAGAAACGTTTTTTCCGCAAGCGGAAGTTTGCGAAACGTGTTGCCGCCTTCCGTCTTCTCCATTTGGGCGTCGACGTTCGCAGAATGCAGACTCCAAAGTATTAACACCGAGGCACTGTATACGTTTGTTTTAGATATGGGAAAATGTATTTCATACGAAAGAAGAATCGTACATCGATCGCTGTAGCGAAAGTTAAGGTTCTTTATGCTGCGGACGACTTCCGACGCATCACCATCCTTTCGTATGCAACCATTGATTCGGCCACCAGCCTGCGAAACCCTCAAAAGCTCTTCAAGAATTCGGTTTACATATAACTGGTAAAACACTTTTCTGGAAGATTTCCTTCGATCTCGAATTTGTGCTTATACTGCTACATGCTTATAATAAAACGCTTCTGCTACACATGCACTACCATTTTAATCTATACAGGTTTCACCCCAAGTGATTTATATCGGCCTATAATATTGAATAACTGTCATAGAGTACTCGGTCTTGCACGTATATTATTTTAGTCAGCTTATACAAAGAAAAAAAGTTCCTAGGACACCTACGCACTTTTTATGAGTTGTGAATCCGAAAGCATTAATGTCGTTCTTCCGCTCCCTCAGTTCTTCTGCAGTTTACAGGCGTGAACGGCCACGTTTCCCTACTGCGAAGTTTGCGGGCGCCGACGATATACATGCTTCAGGCGCCGCCATGTTCCCCTCCTCCGAGAGGAGCAAAAGTGGTCGCAGCGCCGGCAATGATGCGCCCCCGCCCCCCTCTCCCGCTGCTCCGCCAGCAGTTCGGCTGGCTCCTTAGCAACGATGACGCCGTTGCTATGTAGCCACATATGACGCGTCGCATCCAATGGGAATTCAGGTGGTTTCGCTCAGCCAATTGTAATTTACGTGCCGTTTTCCGCTGCTACAGACAACGCCGCCTTCGCTCCATGAGACAGTTAATGCGTGAAGGGTTTTCGTTGAGCTAGTTGGTACAAACGGTTGGCAATCGGGTCAGCTGAACACGAAAAACACGAGTTCACAATGTGTTTGTCCAGTCCTTTCCTTCGTGTCCTCTTTTTTCCGTGTTCAGCTGACCCGACTGTCAACAGTTAGTGCGTTCGCATTAAAAGGTTACAAGGCTAATCAAGTGAAGAGCTCACGCACAGCTTGCGTGAGCCATTCTAGACCGGGCCGCCTCTACTGTTTTAACTTAAGTGTTAACTTGGCTGTTTTTAATGCGAAATCTTTATCTGTCCCATGGATCGAGACGAGCGTTGTCTGTAGCAACGAAAAACGACACCCAAATTCCGTCTGTAGCAGCGAAAAATGGCACCTAAGTTCCCAATGGCTGAGCGAAACGCCACCTCTATTCTCATTGGCCAAAATTACAGCAACGCAGATGCTTCGTCACAGAAGCCGGGGGGGGGGCGTGCTCAAGGTCAAAGCGGACGTGCTTTAGAAATAAAACACAAAGAAAAGCACAGCAACGCAGATGAATCGTCAGGGAAGCCGTGGAGCCGGCGCGGTGCCGCACCTGCGCAGTGGAGGAACGTGATGTCACCGCCGGAGCGCCATGTGATAAAGGAAGACGTGGCGTGCTGCTTGTAGGAATGCGCTCTGTGTAGGAATGTTTTCGCATTCCTACACGTAAGCAGTCTTAAGTGTCCGGTTTATTTTTTTCTTTAAGATACCGGCAGCTTTGGATTGAGCGAAGTCGAAGAACAAATAATAAACAAAAATCATCACAAATAATCGGTCATGAAGTGGAATAAAATAAAGTAATATAAATCTATGTCTGAAGACCCACATACCCGCGTACTTAAATACACACAAAATTACAAATCTTACAGTGTCCCATAATTCCAATGCTACTATCAAATCGGCGACTATATAAAAACAGTAAGCTACCTGGTAACGTGCGTGAATTTTATACTTAAATACAGTAAGGTTTACAAACATTTCCTCTAAGTTACATCCTCAAAAATGCTATCCTCAACAAGGCTAGAAGGTGTCAACTTTCATTCCGAGATTTCATGAGAAGATGAAAAAGAAACTTGGAATATTTTGTGCGAGCAAAGCGTTACGACAGTGCATTATTGCGCCTTGTAGTTTGTGTGAGTGACGGCTCTATTGTTGTTGTACCATTAGCTTTTATGAGCAGTGCAGCTTTGCGGCAGCTGTGCATGAGCGCCACCATAACCGAACTTCAATTTTTGTTTTCTCTTATTACGTTTATTTTACTTCATGAACACAGCAGGGCAGGTTACTGCAATTTCAAATTCTACACTGCCATTCTCCCTAGCACTGACCTTTGAGGAAGCTCCTCAACGTTCGCTTCACTGGCTCGGCATCTATGTAAGACAAGAGAAGGTCAGCAATGGCGGCTGTAATCTGGCGCGTTTGCATAGCGCTTGTACATCATACAAGACACAGTCTGCAAACAGATTCGAACGCGAGTCACTGCGAGGTCCGTCCTTCGAATGCCGAATGGAAATGAGTTCCATAAGAAACTTAGCACGCGGCATTCGAAGCACAGATATTGTGGTGGCTCGTGGTCTTAGACTTTTTTTTTGTTGCAATGTATGAACTCTGTAACCCTGGCTTAAGAGAGTGGACTCCTCTATCCGTGGCTCTTATCAATCAGACAGAAGAAATTAGGACCAAGAAAGTAGGTTTTCTAGTGAGTATCTCTCGCTAATTCGGCGCTGGTCAAAGAAGTATTGGAGAGCGTGGTGCCTAAATCATAAAGTGATGTAAACACGCTAAGTCAGAGTCGCGCGATGTTCAAATGTTAGTCAAACCAAAATGCCAGCCCCATTATTATTTTCTTCAGAAGTTAATTTGAAGAGGAACATATTTCATTAGAAATATATCTTAGCTCTATTGCGATGTTTCAAATTGAGAAGCAGCAATACACAGAGGTATTTACGTTCAAAAACATATTTGTATTAATGCCATATATGTTTGCTGCCTTTAGTATGCACATGCTGTGAGCTTCTCAGAACTTTTACATGCCGTCTGTCCAGATGCGTCTCATTTCCAGGCGTAATGCAGAAATACTACCGTGACTATATCTCTTGGTTAAGAATTGATTATGCATAAAGCACAAGCTACAATAAAAAGTCGGGCAACACTTTTAGGTTTTAAATTTCAATGACACTAAGTGCGAGTACTCGTGCTCTCATGCAATTATGAGACCCCCCCCCCCCCGGACTGCATCACACATAGCTCCTTTCTCGAAAAAAACAAACAAAAAACATTGTACAAAAATAAAAAAGAAAACTTTCATTCTGGTTCTTTTTTGTTTTGTTTTGTTTTCGTTTTGGACGTAAGCATTTAATTAACCGACGGCGTAATGCGAGAAGCTTTACAGAAAATAACTTTATATTGGCGTTCGTGTTTTATTTATGTATTTAAATTTTTTTTTAAGGCTGTGCGAAGAGTTGCTAACATTACCCAGCCCTGAAGGGCCATGGTTTTGAGTGAGACTTTGCTGAGCAATGCGACTGTTCGGCATCCAATCGAGAGCTGTCAAACTTTGTACATCAAAACGGAAGATGAATCAGAATAAAAGAAAAGCAAAAGCGCTACATTGTGGTCTTCGGTTTCCGAAGCTGCGTCAGAGGGAGGCGGTGACCGGAACTGAGTCGGAGGATGCGGAGTCGACTTCCGGAGTGAATCAGACATTCCGTGCCGATATATAAACTAAACTAAAAACGTCCACATGTTTAAGAACAGTTGTCGTGGTTCTTTCGCTCCGGGGACGTTTCGGCTTTTTCAGCCAGACCGGCTGACGTGGCGAACCACCGATCGAATGTCCCAACGCGCCGACAGCCAGTGCTGTCACGGCAATACCGTCAGAGCGACGACGGAGCTTGATAGATCAATAATTGGACGAGACTTGACGCCCGACAGAATACATGGCAAATGTCGTTTTCTGGGTCGAGCAGCCTTTCCGTCTATATCGCTTTCGGAAAAAAACCAATAAAGATCATATTTAGGGTATGAATAGCTGGACAACACTAACTAAGTCTGCTGCTGAAAGTCACGTCTTATATGTCACCAGGTTATAGGTACGACTTTAAAGTAAAGACTTGAATCCACAAAGCCTACAGCCTGGTGGCTTCGAGTCTATAACGTGTCTCACGCCGTAGTGCGTGGGTGTTTTGAAAGGTAAGATCACATTTACAGCACTTCAGAAAACAAACACCGCAGTCCAAACTCCTCCACAAAGAAAGAATATACATTTTTAAAGAATATGTTGATGGCGCTCAATAGGTGGCGTGTAGAGCTTAATAGGAAAGTTCAGCATATATAAATTGGTGGTGCCTATAGCTGTTTGCACCGTTAAGGAGTGAGTGAGAATGTCATCGGATTTTTGTGGTGGGAAGGCGGAAAACCTCATGAAATTCGTGGAATAATGCTTCGACAGTATAGACATGCCTGTATTAGCTAGGAGGGACGTATGAGTGGTTTGACGCGTTTAGAAATTGGCGAACTTCAATCTGTGGGGCCAGAAACGCTCCGGTCGTCTGGCCGGGACGTTGTGGATCACGGATTGATCTTCGTCCAAATCTTGAACCCATGCTTTGCCTAGCCTAATATTTATTAAAGTCCCGGCTGTTTGCTCATATGGCAGAAAGGACAGTAACGACGGTTATAATTTGGAGGATGGTGAAAACGTCAATGTGAGCACAAAGAGCAGGCAAAGAACACGAAAACGTGTGCTTAAAATATACACACTATGGAACCCGTATACGACCAAAGGTAATTCGGACAGCCTGCAGACAACACCTTACCCCCGTTCATCCCTAAGCTGACAGCGCGGTTGAGCTACAAGCTCGCCGGACCAATTAACCACCTCCTTTCATCACCCGACTCACTCTCGGGGCGTGGGTAATGCTGCGATCATGGAGAAACATTGAGGCATGAATAATTTTACGACAACCGCAGCTTCCACTGCACTGTCTTCTTAAGCCGGGGTTGCACTGCTCAGACACTATACAATATAATCATGAAAGAAAAAAGTGTTTACAAGTTTAAACGATGTTTGTCGGAGCTCTTGCAACACCTGGTAGGAAAAAAGAAAACCGAAAAAGAGAATAAATAATACATTAAACTACATGATGACTGCGCACTTTTTACTTCTTTTTTTAAAACTCGTATTGCTTAGTGTACGTAAACTAGAAAAAATAGTCCGTTACATATATTATTGCTCCAGTGAGAGCTCCACAAATTTAATGGGTAGCTTCAGGTGTCCTTCAGTTCTGCGCTGTACTGCTAAACTAAATGACAAGTAGCAAAAAAGAAGAAAACAAAAAACTCCAATGCAGGCTATACAGCCTGTTTCCTAACGTCCAACCGAAGCTCCGACGGAACCAATCAGGTCCCGCGAAAGTGTATCGCCATGGCGCTCGTTGTGCGTGTGATATGGCCGACTATATGTAATCACGCAGAATGAATGCGGCCTGATCCCACTCTTTTTATTGTACGTAACTGGCTAAGCGGGTGACAGGTAACGTGCGAAGACGACGAGCGCCGTGACGATGCACTTTTGGCAGGGCTTGATTGACTCTGTCGGAACGTCGGACATAATGCGAAACGTCGGACATAATGCAAAACGTCGGACATACGAAACGTCGATATACGCGAAAACGTCGGACATAATGCAAAATGTCGGACATAATGCAAAACGTCGGACATAATGCAAAATCGTCCGGACATAATGCAAAACGTCGGACATAATGCAAAACGTCGGACATAAGGCAAAACGTCGGACATAATGCAAAAACGTCGGACATAATGCAAATGTCGGACATAATGCGAAACGCCGGACATAAGGCAAAACGTCGGACATAATGCAAAACGTCGCACATAATGCAAAACATCGGATATAATTCAAAACGTCGGACATAATGCTAAATGTTGGACATAATGCGAAACGTCGGATATACTACAAAACGGAGTATAATGGTAAAAATGAATTCGGAGAGCAAAAGTGGTATAGGAATGAATTACTGCGGAACGAGGAAGAAATGCGCACGCCCCCTCCTCATCGCGCAGATAATACGATTGTATTCGCAACGACAAATGTAATCATATTTCATCGTCATTTCGTCGAATTATGTTCAAAGGCACGGCGCTCCATGTAAAATCATTCTTCCGGTAACCTTCGCCGGCAGATCCGAAGCGATTCGAACCCACTCCGTGCTCTGGCTTCTAGTGCAAGTGGACTTAGCTCCCCTTAGAAGCGCATATTATTATTAAAATAGGAAGGTGCTCCAATCGTCATCCAAATCGAACAGCGGAATTCACCATCGAATACACACGTCCTCCAAAACAAATCCACGCTCCGGCCACAGCGCCAATAAGAATGCATAGACATATTTCTTTTCCGTCGTTTATTCATTTATTCCTCGCTGACAACGCTCTTATACTTCCCTACGCCACGACATGATCCCCACTCTTTCCTTGTTTCAAGCCCAACGTCAAATCTCCTGTATTTTGTTTTTTTCGGTGCCAATTTTATTATTTGCGGCAGTCATTCGGCACCCGGATTCGAGTCCCCCAGTCGCGAGCCTCTCTCCCGGCGACGCTTCTTGAAATTGCTGAGCCGAGGGTTCGAGGACGCCCGCCTCCTTCCCCGCACCTCGACGTCCCATCGTTCGCGAGGTGCTTCCGATCGGAAGTGACGGTTATGCCCGGAGGACGCCATATTTCACCGGAGGCTTCTCATTTTATCTCTTCTGTTGGAGCGCATGGCGACAACTACCAAAACCCGGGGCGAGCATCAGCGACTGCCTCCACGCTGGCGTTGGTGGGGAGAAGTAACGCGGGAGAAACATCCGGCGGCAAGAGACCCCCGGAGGAGCAGGTTCTGGGAGTCGTTGACAACCCGAACGTGTCGGCATATCATCCCATCGCCTTCTACGCATGCTGCACCAGGCAGGCATCTGGTAGCGTAAATGAAAGTTAGCTTCTCTTCGCACTTTTGGCTTAGTGCGCTGGGATACGGAGCCGCGTTCGCCGTGCCAACTACCGTCTTTTCGTGCCGCGGTGCTTTCTACGCTCACGCGTCCGCTGGAGTTCCTTCGTTCCGTCGCATACACACTTCGTCTCACCCTATAAAATGAACAAAACCCAAGTGCTGTTAGTGCATGCGTATAGATTTCAGGGCTGTCTCTACTCTACGCGCGCTCGTGGTTTCGTGGTGCGATCCAACGCAAGTACATAGCTGGCGCTTCGGATCTTATCGGTTAGCCCATGTTAAAAGGAGAGACGCAGTGTAGTACAATGTACAGCACGAGGTACCTCGGGGCATTCAGTGCGCTGCTCCTTTACGTGTTTTCGAATGTAGGTGTCCAATCAGTATGCAGGCACCCATAGCAGCTGGTCCTTTCATGTGATCCTTCTGCTCAACAAGAGCTTGCAGCGGCAAGCACCTAATCTGAATCCTCCCTGTAAGTTTGCAAACCTGTTTATCCTCGCGCTTTCAGGTATGCACTCGTTTAATACTGCCGTGTGAAATACTAATGATCTAACAAAAAATGTTTTGAGTCCCGCACAGAGAGGCACATGGCTGTCGTGAAATGTCTTTGTACTGCATTTATGTTCTACGGGTTTAGGAGAAGGTACTAAGGATAATGTCACTACATGCAAGTCGCTTTCAAATAGCTATTTTAACGCCAAAGAAAGAAAGAACCGCATAACTTTATTTTTGTGCTGCTCTTAAATATATACAGTTTGGACTATAGGTGTCAATCAGGCGTGTCAGTCAGTGACAGCTTGAGCACGACTACGTGAACCGCCTCCACGGGTGGGACAAGCAATAAATCTCAATCCTCACCAATGGCAATAATTCGAGTTGACAAGTGGCCATACTGATGTGCTGGAATGCCTTACGTCTTGACGTTCTTGGATTGCTCGTGGCTACAACCTTGCAAGGAATTTATAATTTAACACACTTTAAAATAATAGCAAGAGACCGTAAGCTAGCAAAGCAATCACTGGAATACGAGAAAATGTTCGAGACGCACAAAGACGAATGCATCGATAAGAGACAAAAGCAAGGCTCTTCCGTTCTTTAAATGCTGCACTGGCACTGCCAATTCTTTTTTGTTTTCTAAAACGATGCAAGTGTCTATGGGGTACTATAACAAATAAAAAATAACAAAAAAAAACCGCACGCATGCGCGCGGGCTTTTTTTTGTTGTTTTTCTTTCTTTTTTTTCACCTGTTCGTTTGTTTTTATTTGTAGACGTAATCGATTATGAAAATAGAAGCGCTTCAAGCGTATATTTTTAAAATATTTACAGAAAAGCATTTGCAAGACAGTTTTTTTTTTTAAGCAATTGCAAACGCATTATACCCTTCTATTTGAAATTACCGAGAATCGGTGTCCGGAGATAATATTGCCTCCGTGTATCTTATCCTTCGAGAAACATGGCGGCGCCGCAGCGCTCGGCACATGTATAGCAGTGAGGATGATTGGTGATTCGGGGAACCGGACGAAGTTCTATTGTTTCAGTGCCCGACGCCTCAGACTTGAAAAGGAAATCGTCCAACGGTAAAAACAACTGGTTTGGTGTCTGTCTGCCGTAGTTCCGGTTGTGACTCCGCCGAGGCAGCCTTTTCATGCAGAACCTGCGCGACGTGGCCCTCGCGTCGCTGACAATCGCCTACTGCGCGTTCTCTCGACCTCACACCGTTTCAAAGAGCTTGAGATCGCTGAAAGGGCCCTGTAAAGATTTTCAAGCTCGAAAGCTAAGCGGTCAGCTCTCGCCGCGATGAGGTGGCACGCAAGGAGGAGAGCGGTTGTTTGCGGGACGCGGGCAAACACGAAACTCCGGTTCGCGGCAGGTTCGGAGGAGTGAGAGAAACTCAGATGTAGGACGACTCAACTTTGACGTTATCACCGTCGCGAATCGCACAGGAACTTCAAATTTGGCTTTGGGGAATCGCTTTTTTACTTCACAAATACTGAGTTCCCAAGTTTGTAATTTTGAGGGTAATGTCCAGGCATCGTTCTAAATCGTTGCGAATAATATATATATATATATATTTTTTTACTTGTTAGCGCCCCTTTAAGCTAACCCCCCCCCCCCCCCCCCCGCCCTCCAAGTTGAAAACAAAAGGGAAAAAGCAGGTATGATAAAATCTGAAGTAAGCGCACTAAAGAAAACACGCGGCTTTCCCCATTTCTAGCCGTTGTAGCAACAAATTCCTCGGGCGCCGCGACGACCTAGTGTACTGGATGAGCTGGTGCCCACGGCCCTGTGCCATACCGGGGGCACCAGTTTCCCACAGGTGGCTGTAGAAGCGCGACCACAACAGACAATTATGAAAGGAACAAAACTCCACCTCCCCCAAAAGGCCATCGTTGGGAAACTTAAGATGTAACTTTGGTTGTAGTAACACCCTCCTCAACGGCCCAGGCATTTTCAAAATAAACAAAACCGCGAGCAAGACGTTTCCAGAGGGGAAACAGACCGACAAGAAAGGTCAATCGCAGTCGTCACAGAGACAGCGTGACATCCCGTCCTCGACATCAGGCGCCCCTGACTTTCGGCAGCCGGGGCTCCGGCTGGGTGACGGACGACATTCGGCGGCAGACAATAACACACGGACGATGAAGGCAGGGCAGCGAGAAGAACACGTAAAGTCATAAATCGGGTGTCCCCTGCCAGTCCCGCCGGAAACAGAGACAGAGGGTAAATGTAAGCAGAAGAAAAGAGCGGCAAGGCGTGAAAAGCTAGAGCCGTGTGTATCCAAGAGAAGCACCGAAGGGGTCGTGATCCTGGAATGGGTGTTTTCGCCGCTCCGTTGTTCGACAAAAACTTTGATTGCCACTCAGAGTTGAATGAGTCGGCTTCGATGAGACATTTCTTTTCTCCACCTCTTTGAGTGCTCGCGGCCACACCCGGAAAGTTGCACCAGGGTTATGCGGCGGATATTGTGGCTGAAATAATTATTACAAGTCGCGCGATCAAAAGCGAAACTGTGGTCGCAATTTGCGATCGGCCAAATGCTCACTTTCGCTTTTTATGCGGATTAATTTTTTCCTTCATCGATGAAATCAGCGTAATATGATAGCGCCAACTATCGCCATGTCCGTCTAAGAATCAGGCGTGGTTAAAGCTTCTATTGTTAATCTTACACAGAACCATCGAACTTGTGGTTCGCCAGTAATGATAAGTAGTCAAAGATTGCAAATCACGCCGTTACGGCCAGAATAGATTCTCGTTACGTTATATGACGGAAACCATAAGAGGTCGCGACCAAAGACTTCGGCGCTAATCGTGCTTTGCGTTCGGCAGAACAAAGGAGAATCCGGTCAGTTAAAGAGAAAATAAATCCGCCTCTACTTCGCTGCAGATACGTCATCTGCAATGGTGGCATCCACAACGTGACGCATCGAGCTTATCGTAAAGTTCTGGCAACGGGCATGATCGTGTGACGTAGATTTCACAAGGTTTCATTTGGCCGTTAAGTTGCTGAAGGGTCCCCAGGAAGCACAAGCCATTGGGCCATTATTTCGAATATCTGAAAAAGGAGGCTGTCTATTGGCCCATTTTGTACTCTCTGCAATCAATATTGAAACGTCTTGGTGGGAACGGGGCCATCGTCGGGCCTTTGTGTCCTTCCTATCGCCAATATTGAGAATAAATTGAATCCCATTACATGAAGAACGAGACTATGAGATTGGTGCGCGTCATCTGACATTCCGAACTTGGTGTCTTGAGTGCTGGCGTCTGATCGGAAGCCGGTCATCGTGTAGAGAAAGGCATTTCCACTTTCTATGAGTCAGTTGAGGCAGTCAGGGCTATGCACTTCATTCATTTTTTGACACATGATCTAAGGGAGGTAAAACGTAAATTGGTAATACAATTGATATGCCGTGGTGAGCTCGAAACTTCTAGTGATCATCCGAGCGGGCTACTTGGAGGGTGGTGTCTCCAGGAGCGGTAGCATATTTAAACAGCAAAATAAAGGAATATTTTTGGTCGATTTTGACATCCCTCTTAAATGCTAAAACTCCAAATCGTAAATGCGTAGTTCCGTCATATTTCAAGACTATTGAGTCCTTCCCCTGGGCCCATTCGCTCTCGGGGAGAGGACAACGGGATATCGTAGACGGTAGTCATATTGGCCACTGTGCAGTAGGAGCTGGTGCAGACCAGCGTTCCAATATGACTATCCGTAGGTCAATCGATTGCACCGTAATCCCTAAAGCGGTCTTAAACTCTTTAATGTAAAGCAGAATGTCAGCCTAGTCGACACCTCGCCCCCTCCGATCTCGGCCCGATAAGCGGCAACGATACCGCCATCTCATCTTGCTGTTACACCACTGATACGCGAACACACGGTCACATCGGCGATATTTCCAGTCTTCGTTCACAACGCAGAATACTGTCATCGCAATGCTGCTGCTATGTTGCTGACACGCAAAAATACAAAACCACGTTGACCGCCGGTTGGCACTCGTCTCCAAAAAAGAAAAAAAGAACTGAACTTAGCACAGAAAGCACGCAGGCACTCGGCAGCAAAACCTGCCTGGCCTGGACGCAGTTTCAGCGGTTTCTGTTTCTATAACGTCGTCAACGTTCACACGTCGTCCCACAATCCGGAGGCGGCCCTCTTAGCCCAGTCTAAGTAGCGCCGCTTTCACTGCTCCGGAACTAAGCTGTTTCTAACGTCTTCTTTTGCTCGTTTGACGAAATTTGTGGTAAAAACGTCAATGCAGCCTAGATGTTCTACACGTTTCGACTGAGAGACAGAATTACAGGCGGCTTTCGCTGCCGCTGGAGCTCAGTCAACTGGAACGTGTACTAAACAACGCGCGCGACGTGCTCGAAAAACAAAACCGAAAGAAGATAAGGCGGGAGGGCGGTGCCTTTCTGCCGTTTGCCTGGAGCATAGAGTTATTATAATGTACGCTACAGGTTCAACTGGCGCTAGTGTCTATGCGATTTCCGTGACGCAAATTGAAGCAGACAGCAACCAGTCTACTTTTGCGGTGCTCCTGTGCATTCCTATGGGAAAACGCGCGTGCATCTTGTCTCTTCGCCGTTAGGTAGCGTAGATCACTTTTGTTATTTAGGTCACACCGAATAGTATGTGCCTTAACAAACATTGTAAAAGTGTAATTGCTTTAGTTAAGCGCATTTTTCTTCATCAGTGAGCGATGTTTAACTTCGCTGCATTTCAATCCCAAACCTGTGTTCCGCAGCAGGTGTGTAAAAACAAGCTGATGATTCGAAGCAAAATTACAATCGAAAGGAATATAGAGTGTGTTGAAGGCTCACCAGCATTCCGGTGATACTTATATATTGCTAATGTGCCAACCCTGTCACTATATAGCAAATGACCCTTTTTTGCATCTTTACGAGCGGATAAAAACATTCAAAACGTAGAGAATAAAGTACGTGGGCTATGAAAGGTGTATCTTCGTATTGTTTTCTCTGCCGGGCAGCTTTATCGGGCAGTTGTCCTCAAAGATATCGAGCGTGCGGATGATGTCTTGAACGTAGAACAAACATCTTCGCACAGAGCAGGAAGAAAAAAGCGGTACTTACTTATTTAAAATCGGAATATATAACGTGGCCTTGAATTAATTTTGATCGTACATGCACGGGTAGTTACTGATCCAGTGTTACTGCACAGTTCTTGCCGTCTCCCTTAATTTCCAGATATTCTTCGTTCGTTTGGCACGTATATCCCTCATGCTGAAAAGTGCCGACGTCGTGTTCGCGCTAACAGTGTCCGACAGTGCACATAAATACACGTACGAAGCCGTTTTAGCACCGTTTTTCAATGCAACGAATTTCAAAGAAAAACGCCGTTACTGACCAATTATTTCGTCGGCCTTACTGGGAAATGTACCGAGCTACTTAGTACGTACGAATTATTCGGGATATTTGCTCTTATGATCGAGCGCAGGGAGAAAATGCACTCACTTTTTCCCATAGAAATGCATTACCGGAAGTCAATTTTCGACTGGTTGCTGTCTGCTTCAATTTGCGTCAGCACACTAGCGCTACTTGAACCTCTAGCGCACATTGTAATAATTCTATGGCCTGGAAAAGGAGAAAAGAAAAACTATCGTTTCCCTCTACGTCTCGAGTCCGCTTGGGAACGCATCAGTAGAAGGAAGGAAATCGCGCCGTTGCTACCATTTTCCTCATTTTTTTCTTAAAGTGTGTGTCACGACAAACTTTACGTATGCTCCTGGCTTGGGCTAAGGGTTCGAGGTCTGGCTATTTCGGTTAGTTTCGAGACCAGAAACGATGTACTCGGGACCACGAACCTGTGATAACGGCTCTGAGTAGTCCACGCTCTGCGTATGATTTCTTGTTGACGTGCCGATTGAAACCAAAACCATGCCACTCTCTTCCCTTGCCAACCTGTTCCCAGAGTGAAACGCGCCCAGTGTTGCATGCAAGGATTTAAAAAAATTATCTATTACTTCGCTTAAAAAAAAATCCCGACTGAATTTGCAATAGTTGTACGAAAATTAGGTGTCCAAGTTTTTTTCTTCTTTGTTTTCATTTAACGTTGTATCGAGAAATACTGCGTGGGCAGTAAATATAAAGGAAGGAGATTTATGCGAGAATGGCATATTGTAATATAAGCTGTAGGTAACGCGCACTGGTGAATTCAGAATTGCAGAAAATCGCTCGGCCTTAGCGAAAAAGACAGAATGACACTACGGTGCATACCCCGTGCGGTGCTCACGCACTCGGCGTCGAGGTTTCCGATATGGTTCGCAATAGAGCGTTGTGCATTAAGATAGACACTTTCTGAGAAATAAGCTCGTCCAGTAAGACGATGGCCTCAAGCATCAATAACCGCATCAAGTACGGTTAACAACAAACGCCACCTCTCCGCCTCTCGATTATCCGCTAGCTTTCTCGTATACCCCTGAGCCTTTCTACTGCACATTTTAGTCAACGTCTCGGCTGCAAGCTCCTCTAGCTTTCTTTCTACTTTTTTATAAGTTAGACTTAGCCAAAATAGAAAAGGAACAAACAATGGGGCATTAATTATTCATTTTCGTAATTACAAAACGTACTCCGCGTTAACATATACTTCCATTCGCTGATTTGTTTTAATTTTTTTTTCTTGGGGACGAAATGTTTTTGCGGCCCTTCTCTCTTGGGGGTCCGCTCTGTTCGCTCTTCTTCCTTTCGTTGTTTGAAGCGATATGTTTATTAAACGAGCACGCGTACGCTCTTCACACAGAATAAAAACAACGACCGTACGTCCTGAGTCTACACTGCAGGCGTTCGTTGCACGTGGGTGCATATGTGCTTCTGTGTATGCCTTCTCCGCGTCTGGGAGAGGTCCGTAATAAATGTGCCTTATTAAATTGCGACACCCCCACGACGTCTCGGCTCCCCCTGGAGCTCCGGCGCTTTGAATCTCGTCGTCTCGCAAAGACCGCGCCGCTCTAGCTCGTTCTGCTCGCAGCTCGCTTGGTGTCGCGAATCGGTTTGCTTCCTTTCGGGGAAATAACGGGGTGTCTGCTGTTATTGAATGACGTGGGCGCCATCATGGACTTCTCCGCAAGCCAAATCATATCCCAACTTTTTTTAATGTTTTAGCAAAATTGCTTAGTTACATGCGCTGACCGTGGACGTCGTTGGAGCACACGTTTTTGAAGTTCGCAAAGTCGCCAGTGAATTGCGCCAAAGCCCCATCAGCCGAAGATCGCCGGCGGAGTGGGGGACGGCGGGTGTATCATTGAAGAGCGCGTCAAACACTCTCCCCCCCCTCTCTCCCTCGCTCACGTCACGTGGCCGGCGTGTGGGTGCGCTTTGGACGCCATGGAAGCTCTTGCGATCCGATTTGGAGAGTCGTCGCACACGGGCTGCGGTTTTATTCTGCGGCCTGCCACGCTGTTCTTGACACGCAGTCGGACGCGCGCGCATCACGTGCACGTCCTTCATGCATGCGCTGAGGAACCTGATGTGCCTGCACCAGGGAGGAGAAGAGGGATTTCGGGAATGTTCACCCCGCGGAAAAGTGCTCAGAGGCTATATTCACCATCCTCTGTTATATATCTCCGCCGCGAGAAATTCTTACGCATTTCTTCGAGAGCGAGCGTGGCCGCAACACAGATTTCGGCCCCTTTTTTAGATTGGTGCTCTTCCACATGCGCTGACCTTGGACGTGGTGGGAGAGATTAGTTACCAACGTCGCCACGAGCTGGCGTCTTAGCCCTAGCAACCGAGATCGCCGGCGGAGTGGGGGACGGCGGGTGTATCACTGGGGCGCGTGTCAACCCACCCGGACACCCCTTCCGGCTCACGCTGCTTCGCGGCGACAGTCTGCGGACGGCTCATTACAAAATATTAACCCACCTTGGACCACCAGTACATGCAGCCTCGCGGCGCCCCACCGGCTGTTCAAGCACGCCTAGCCTCGCTGTCATCCGCTGCATCTCGGTTGCAGGATTCACGTCGCACGGGCGGCGTGCGGGTGCACACTTTGAACGCACTGAAAACTCCTGCCATCGGCTTTGGAGACCTGTGGACGCACACGTGCTGCGGTTACGTTATTCGGCTTGCTACGCCGTTCTTGACACGCAGTCGTCACCGTGTCACCGGGCCGTAACTGCACGGTGTCGTCGCACCTGTATGCACAACAAGAAATGGCTGTTTCGTTTTCTGCGCATCGAGCGCACATTCCTCCTCATGCACAGGCTGAGTTACCTCATCTGCCTGCACCGCGGAGAGGAAGGGTATCAGGAATGTTCAACCTTCGGAAAGGTACTGAGAGGTTGCGTTCACAATGTTTTGGTATATATAATCTCTGCGAGGAATGCTCACGCATTTCTTCGAGAATCAAGGTAACGGCGGCAGCGATTTCGGCCCATTTCGTTTCGCACTAAACGATACGCCATTAGTGAAATTTGAATTTGTTCCAGCCCAAAGATTATTTCCTGATCCCTCTAATAGCACACACGGGCTTTCAATAAAACGGGGCTTCCTGCGATAATTATGGAAGTGAACATAGCGCTACCATAATCGATCTACGTTGCACAGTCACTTCGATGTACTACGGATGCTCAACGTGATTACACCGTAATTTTTCCATCATCCAGCCAAATTTATCGGTAACAGAACAAATCAAAATCGTTCCGGCCACCATTTTTTCGACCGAGAGAGCGAGCACACGCAGCTTGATTTTATTTGCACGCGCAACTTCATTTTTATTTATTTCTAGTAATCGAATAACATATTCATTAGTTTGGGAACAATTGTCTTCAGATGGATGTGACCTAGAAGTGTTTTAGGGAGCTACAAACGGCGTGAGCGCGGCGGAATAGCAGCCAGGCAGTCGTGCACGTGCAGATACAGGGAGCTGGGAAAGGTATTATAAAGCACGCACTGTCCATTCGACGTCGCGTGCTCCGTGGCAAGACCCCTTGGTAATATGAATCACCGAAGTACACACGTATGGTGGCTTCCCAGACGCTTAAAAACAATTATAGTCATTCCGATTGTCTGAGAATTTAATTATCCGTAATAGTTCGTTGGGAAGAAGAGTTTCTATTCACCTATAAACTACATGAAAACGGTAGAACCCTATGCCTGCGGTTTTACGAATAGCACCACTATAGGTGGAAAGCTCGTCAAATGTTTCGGTTGACACGTTTGTAGTCCAATTTTAATGCGACAGCGTTAAGGAGCTCGTGTGGCAGAAAATCGGTAGCATGGCAAAAAAGCCAGCGTCGGTGGCGTACCCGCAAAATCCTGATTGGTCGATAGGATCATGACGTCAAAGCCACATGACCTCGCGCACAAAATTCAAACAACCCACAACACTTAGGTAAAATGTGGCGTCACGCGTGAAATGAAAGCGATCAAAAAGTATAACATGCAGTGCGAATAAAGGTCACTGCATGTCTCAAATAATTTCAGTCGGTAAAGTAATTCATTTGCTTTAAAGGAAAATTTGAAGGATTTTAGGCAGGGTTTAAACCCACGACCCTCCGGTTGCGAGCTAGGCACGCTACTGACTAGGCCACGCAAGGCACCTTTTTTCGTTATTGTTATTCCACCTAAGGCACGCTTGCACGGCCTGGGAACCAGCGTGAGTTTATATGTGTTAAACATTGAATTTTACCCTCCCTTGTGTAATACCCGGACGCGGGTCCTCGAGCTAAATAAATTAAATTGAAAATGTTTCGCTATCGCGTTTTACTCATAAAGGCGATCGAAGCTTAAGCGTCCTCCAAGATTTAATATCTCTGCACGGCTTCTTAAAAATAATTCAACATATTAACGATGGTTGTTAAATAAAAAGACTCGCATTTGAATATTCAATTTAGCTGGATGTTAGAGAACCTGCGACTTCACGCGCGTTAGTAGCGTTTTATGCCAAAAAGTAATTACACACGTTATCCCTACCGAATTTGGCTGTTTAATCAGCAGATGAGCGTAAGGTATAGTGCTTACCAAATTTATATTGAAGATACGACCTGCGCCGCATCCCATGGTAGCCCTACCCTGATGGCAGTGAGACAGCTCGCTGAAGGTCAGAATTGCGACTGAACCGGATACCGCAGTAATTTTTTCAGCCTGAAAATCTTCACTTGTCGCCAGCACCTCACGAGAAGGTGCACTGAATTAACTGCGCCACTTAAAGTAGGCCTTGTAGGGGCGCAGAAAGAACATGAGTGTTGCGTCAGTGTTCGGCTCTACCGATGCTGCGGTGTTTCAAATCTAGACGCAATTTCGCCTTTTGGCGAGCGCCCTCCCTGCTCGAGCTGTTCCACGAAGTACTACGTCATAGAGCTGTTGTACGGCTGCCGCCAGGGTAGTGCTGCCACAAGATAAATAATTCACGTGTGTGGGAGATGAGGGTGAAAGAAGAAGGGCACGTGACAGGTGGTCGGCCGGAGTCACGAGCTGGCACCACACAGAGTGCGTGCTGCGCAAGGCTGGGGCCGAGCAGGAACGATGGAGCCGGTCTCGCTGGTCTGGCTCATGGCGATCCCGAAGCCGTCCACAAGCGAGGTTTGCGACCAGGACCGTCGGGAACGGCGATCCCTGGCCATTCCGGCCTGGTTCATGACGATCCCGGAGTGGTTCCGCAGCGAGACTCGGGCTGTGATAGCCCAGGACAGCCAGCCTACGCAGCGCTGGCGTGGGAAGGAGGATCCGCAGGCCTGGACACGGACTCCGACCGCGAACTCTGAACTGCGGCCGACAACCAGGGTTGACGCACCCCGACTGCCGGCTCTCGACGACGGGCAACCGGAAAGTACAGTAAACTCATTCGCTGTCTTCTCGTTGCTGTGTGTCTCTCCCCGGCAGACGAGTGAAGCGCAGACCGACCGGACGGTGATTATTACAGAGCGAGAATACCACAAATAGAGAATACCACACGTGTTCCCTTTTACGTTTAATGAGCGCAGTACGCGAACGTCGCCTCAAGCTTAAGCCTTTTAGAGAAAGCTAAAAATCGCCAAATAGCGGTAAAGGAAGTAGAAACCCAGAGAGAAGACTATTTTTTGCTTTAGTTTCGACATCATTACGCCACTAAATGACCCAAAAGGCGGGTCTCTATTTGAGCAAGAATCCTATGTCATGCTTTTATGAACGACTCCGTCGGACACGTTAATTAATCACGCTGACGCCTGACGACCCTTAGGTTCTGTTTCTTGCAGAGGCGGTGTACAGGTGCTGCGTTTTGAAGAAAGTCAGTCATCGAACGGGAGGGGCGCTTCTTTCACCCCAACTTTGAAGGCCCGATCGGGGAGGCCCAAGTCTGTGACGTCCGTTCCCGTATTAATCAAGGGTAGCTCCAAACTCCGAGCGAGGCAATGTCAAAATGTTCCGCCTGGTGACACTGACAAATGACGTCCGCGTGGCAGAACTCGGGGACCCAGGCGGCGCCACGCCCCGGAGCTGAGTGCACCGCGTAATTTGCACCGGGTTTGATGAAGGACTGTCGATTGCCTGTCCTCTTAACGTATTCCCAAGCAGCACGGATTTTGGCCGAGCAATGGCCAATGTCTGGCGATGGTCTCGTGGCCAGTGGCCAGAGAGTGGCCATTCATTGGCCAATGCTTGGCCGATCGCTGATGGCCAGTGGCCATTGGCCAATGACCAAATGAAGGACAGTCATCGGCCAGTCTCTGGCCACTGCCTGGCTACTTGGCCAAGGACCATTGCCAGCCAATGGCCAATGATTGGCCAACTCTGTGCAGCTTGGGTTACTCGTGAGAGATTCTTCATTCGTTTTTAGAGCGCAGCTCTTAGGCGCCCGTTTCCGGCTTGAGCGGCGTCGGCGTCGGCGTCGGCGTAACTGCGCTGTGCATTACGCGAAACGTGCCATAATGCAACGCGCGGGACCGTCGTGACGTCACGAGGGCGACGTTTCGGCATCCTGCCGAAACATCACAGCGGTGTATTATGGGACGTTTCCCATAATGCACCGCATGCGAGGGAGAAGGGGGAGGGGGAGGAGAGGAGGGATAAGAGAGGAGGAGGAGGCGAGGAGCACGGGAGTAGATAAGGAGGGAGGAGGAGAGAATACGGATGAGGAGGAGGGGCAGACCCTCCACTCCGTAAACTCCCTCCTCCACCTCAAAAGCTGCACTTTAATTCGGCATTACAGGGAGTTGTAATCGTCTTTAATTCTGTCCCCCTTTATTGAAGTGTGTGCTTCCATGAAAGCAGGCACGTTTATCCGCAGCTATGGACATGTTTACAATTACAACGTGGTGGTTGTGTTTCGGGGCTCTTGTCTGAGATTACTCAGCATTTTAACTGGGCGAATCAAAACGAGCTTTGGGGGATCCTGTTCAACAAATATTAAGTGGCCCCCAATGTAGTACCGGGAAGTGTTTAAACTTCAA
>JAZHYW010012529.1:0-16846 GCA_037355805.1 Ixodes ricinus
GATGGCGAAGTCGGGTAGTTTCATTTTAAATCGAACAGATTTTATATAAAACGAAAGTATGGCGGTTACATGAATGCCGTTTCTTCTCTGCATGCGTGTGTTGGGGGCGCGAAGGACGTTGAAGTGGGCGATTAATCGTCGCTCTAATTGAATAATTCACTAAAATCTAATAAGTCTTATAGCGTCTACACTCTAAGAAAAAGTGAGCACCCCCCCCCCCCCCCCCCCCCCCCCCCCCCCCCCCGTCGTCATCGTGCGTTTTGACGGCTGTAACGACCCCACAGGCTTACTTAACGACCCACTGGGCTCGAGCCATTGAGCGTTACCACCCTGTTGGCAGGTGACAAGCATGGGGTAGTCACGTTTTATAAACTCTTGAATTGAACATTCAAGTGCATGCCGTTGTTTAATAGTAAAAGCCCCTTCAAAAATTTCAAAGTACTTGAAACTTGTTTTCTTTGTGCGTCGGTTACCATTTATTGAAATTTGAACCGGTCGAAACAGGCGTGTGGCTCAGTTCGCCTAAACTGGCAGAAAACAAACATTGCCAAAGAGTACAGGCAACCTTGGTAGGCACCTACTAAAACCCGAGGCAGATAAAAAGTATAGCGGTTGTCCTTTTCGCTTTCGTCGCGGGTTTTACCATGTACAGCAGTAAACAGCTGGCAGCTGGCGTCGTGCTCGAGAAATTTAACCAAATCTATAGAAATGCACAGGAAGCTACGCACAGGCGTGAGTTGACTTGAATGTTCTCCGGACGAGATACTCTTGTCGTCTTTTATTGTGCGGTTTCGTGAAAGAGCGTGCTCTCATTAAAGGTGTGATCGGTCAGTTCTGCGTGCAGATCAGTTGCAAATGGCCTCCTCGGTTCCGCCGAACTTGCACGCCTGTCATACCCAATTTTTTGCTTTCAAGTGCAGTGAAGTATGAAGTATTGGACACCACGACTGAGGCTGGACAGGACGAACGTACACAAATATATGGGATCATGTCCGTGTAGTGCGTGCGGTGAATAGCGCCAAGTGGGTGCACAGACGCGGTGAGGATTACCAGAGACTTGAAAGTGGATAACGAATGCTAACCGGTGAGCAGGAGCGTTGAACGATCGTAACCTACGCCGCTTGAATCGGTGATGCTTCGCCTCGCCGTTTTCAGCCGAAAACGCCGGATCACTTGCGGCAAGCACAGCAAGCAGATGCTTTGTTCAATAAAGACATCATTCCATTTGTCGCTATACGATTCCTTCTTTGAATGTTTTCTGGCCGCGAAGTAAATGCAGCCGGTCGCGGGAAAGCAGTCGCAGACAAACCCCTCAAATGCCCCCCCCTCCCACACCGTCGACCCTACCCGTAATAGGTGCGGTGCCGGTGCTTCGAGGCGCGTTTTGGAGTGATTTAGCACGCACGGAAGGCAGCGAACGGGCGTACGCACTTGAGAATCGTATTTTAGCAAAAAGCAGTCCAGCTCGCTAGGCCTTACTCGTATTGCTCCACTGTCGCTTGCCAGCCGCCATGTTTCTTTTGGGGTGCTCGCCGTGAGCACCTGTTGATTGCGTGCCGTGTAACTACCCATGGGGTCGTTAGTATAACTAAGTGGGGGTAGCGATATCTGTGACGGCTTCTTACTACCCCAAATGTCGTACCCTACGACTATCCTTTTGTTGATAGTGTAGTAGAAATCAGCGTCAATACTGCATTATTAAAATAATTCATCAAACTAATATTAAAAAGTAAATAATGAATTTTAGTTAATTAAAAGGCTGCCACTCTTCTGAAGGCGGTGGATTAAGAGATAAATTATTTACTGTGAAAATGTCAAAGAAATATTAAATAGGAGTAATATTTGGTGAGCCTCTACGTGTTTATGCGACAAATGTCGCAGTCACCGGCCAAGTCGAATTCAAAAATAAGACTGCCATCTATAGCGATCAGTGAGCGTGGCATTGCGTAGAGGAGGCTACGAGAATGGTTTGGCTCTTGTGTTGCTGTTATTTGTGTGTTCTGTTTGTACGTGTGAGATCATCGTATCGCATTTTCCCGCTTTTTTGTGTACATAGTGCTTGAAAGGCGATGTAAATACGAGCTGCACAGTTCGTTGTAAAACTTTTCTGGCAACCTAGAGGTAACCAGAGGCTGTTTTTTTAGAAACTAACAAAACAGAAACCCGTTTTTTTTTACAAGAACTCCGTAATTTTTAAAAACAGAAACTGTGTATTTTTTTACGAGTTCCAGTACAAACACCCGCTTTTTTGGTGCAAAAACTGGTATTTCTAAGAACAGAAACAGTTTTTTTTACAAGGCTGAGCAACAGAAATTTAGTTATATTACCGAAAGAACAAGAATCGAAAAGGTTATTTTTTAACAAAAATTTCGGAAACAGAGAAACAGACGAAAACACAATTTGTGGCAATTCCCTTACGAAAATGGCATATCTGAACTTATATAAAAAAATAGATACGGTTATATAAAAAATTGGGCAGATCTGGCGATATCAAGTAAATCAGTTTATATAAGCCTTATTAAGCCAGATCTGCCCAATTTTTTATATAACCGTATCAGGGTCTTGTTATGGAGATATCAAGACCCTGATAACCTTGATATACAGGTTTTTTTTTATTCTTGTAGATTTGTTTTTAAAAAAGCCATGAAACCTACACTTATGCGGTTTGTGCGAGTGAGTTATACGCCCAGGGGGACATTATGTGGGTGGCTAATCTTTGCAATAAGTCGGCTAATGATTTGAAATTCACCACTTGTTTTTTAAATTAGTGAAAATAGACATATGGTTCCAATTAGAAACTTGCTGAACGTCGTCCAAAATCCCTAAATCAGTCATTTTCAGAAAGACTCTAGCGCGTGAGAAAGTTACCACTCGTGGAGCAGGTACAAAGCTAGTGGTGTCGGTCAGGCGCCCGCGCAATTTTTCCGTCTCTTATCTAGCCACAGCCTTGTACCTGGTCCACGAGTGGTAACTTCAGCGCACTACTGCGCTTCACACGCGCTCAAAGTCTTTCTAAAAATTACTGATTTATGGGTTTTGGACGACGCTCAGCAAGTTTCTAATTGAAACCATATGTCTATTTCCACTAATTAAAAGTAAATTAGTGAATTTTAATTAATTAGCCGACTTATCGCAAAGATTAGAAAACTACGATTGTCCCCCTGGGCGTATAACTCACTCGCACAAACCGCATAAGTGTAGTTTTCACGGCTTCTTTTAAAACAAATCTGCAAGAATAAAAAAATAACACCCGGTATTTAGGCATTGCACGTACGTCACATCATGACATCGAACACCGGTATCCACCATGCTGGTGGTTGACTCTTCGACCCTGCATAGCGAGAGCAATGGTAAACTGTGCCGCGCTCGGCTGTAGCGACGATCGTCCGATCGTTTCGTCGGCAGGAACCGCCGAGACGGTAGGGAATTGTAGTAGACCGTTTTTCTCCTCCGCTACGTTATCCCTGAAGAAAACGCCGCACCTGCGCATGCCCGCCGCCAGCCTTATCTGCATTGTTCGGGGTCTTGTGGGGGATTACGGAGCGCTATCCGGGTGCTTAGCGGGCTGCGGAAACGGTCTACTACAATTCCCTAATGTCCCTGAAGTTAGAGAAAGTATGAGCGGCAGGAGAGGGATACGCGCGGATTACCGAGTTTGCGGCACGCATCTCATAGCGGCGAGCAACTCCACTTTTCTACCGTTGTTTACGTTCGCGCACGCCTACTGCATCGGCTTTTGCCCATTCGTTGTGTAGATGTCCTTTGTCTTTCGTTACATAACGCCGTTTCCCCGCTTCGAGCGATTGTCGCGCCGCGAGCCCGGCCGTCAGGGGATCGGTTTGTGCCGTCTGCGAGACGATGTGCTTCTGCAAGGAGCAAAGGTATGTAGGCAAGCCGGTTAGGAAACATCATAATATGAAACCCAGAGTCAATGAGTTGTACGTTGTTTGATTTATCCTTATCTCAGGGTTTAGATTATGACGGTAACCTAGCGTTGTTTACCAGTATTTCGCAAAATCGTAACAATCTTTTTGCAAGCGACTCGTAAAGCCGCGCGTCAAATTTTAGAACGCGCAATTAAGATCTTTGTTGTTGTCCTTCTTGGCGACACGTCAAAACTTTATCGGCGGCATATCGTAACTTTCTGCTTGTAGCGCAATCGCACCAATGCCGAAACATTCTGCACAATTATTCTCCCGGCTGCCAGGAGATAGACACGGCCTTATTCTAGAAATAATCTGGAAGAGTACCTTTAGGAAAACGATCTATTGTCGCGAAGTAGGTTGCAGCGCACTTGCACTTGACGAGACGGGACTTGAAAGGTAATCCCAGATAGATGTCGACACGGCCACGACGGAATCACCACTCAAACACAAAAACGAGAAGGAAGGTGTCCGTGAAGAATCAACATGATGATAGCACAACCTGTCACTTTTAAAAACGCAGGCACTAAACGCATCACAAAAAAATTCTTGGGCTTCTTTGAAATCGCTTGCAGAAGCAGAAATTCTGCAGCAGCCACGCGGGCGCAGACCACACCTAACTGCATGGATCCGCATCCGTAAAACCACGTGACCACGACATTCTATCACGCTTTCAGCTTAGGGAGAGAGAGAAAAAGGAGAGGAAGGACAGGCCAAAACGGAGTGCACAAACAAAGGTCTTATCTTATGGGAGAATCAACGTGCTGGATTTGTCACTTGTACCCAAGGCTGATAGTGCAGTGAATGCTATGTGTGGCTGGGCTCCAGGCAGGTGCTGTGTTCTGCTTCATCACCAGCTTCTAGACTGTAGTCACGTGACCCTAACCGGAGACACGATTGGCCTAAAACATGCATAGCGTCTACCCTGCTGTCAATACCGAGTGAACATAGAGCTCTGACGTTTAACTTCTGAACTTCCAAACTGTCTAGCTTCGAAAGTGACCGAAAATGATGAGAGTTTGAAGATACTATATTTTTTACGCCGTATAACCCAGATCATAATTTAAAATGAAGAAATAAGCGCGACTATTTTTTGTTTTGCGCACGATGTCCACAAATAAATAAATAAATAAATAAATGTGTATATATATATTTTTTACAATAAATTTAAAATTATGAGTACTCTCTTAGGTTCGCGTTTTTTAAATTTCAAATATTTTACGAAAGAGTTGCACATAAAAGACACCACTTTCAACACACGATGAATCGCAGGCGCTCGCAAGCGGTTACGATGCTGCGCAGAAAGGTTTTGAAAGATGCTGCGTAGGGCGCAACGGCTTCGCAGGCGTTCGAAGGAAAAGGATTCCGGGACGACGAAGTAGCGGTCTTGCATCTTCAGTAAGCTAACGGTTCGTGTTTCCCCGCTCAATTTAGCGGGGAAACACGAACAAAATTAGTTTCACTGCTAGATTTAGCGGGAAATTGACGTCAAGCGATATAAGTACTAATTCAATTTCTCGCTAAATTTAGCGGGGTGGTTACTTGATGGCGACGCCGACACCGCTTAACTCGGAAACGGGCGCCTATGAGCTGCGATCTCAAATCCATTATTTGATTAACTCGCTTTCCGATCTTATGCACTTCGTCATAATGTCACACGTCAAACATACAACCAAATTTCATTTGTCTTTCAATATTCAAAATGTGCAATTGGTTAATTGGTCCAAATACGTGGAATAACTTCACTTTAACGATGGTAACAGTAATTAACCAATTATTTGAGACTTATACAGTATAGATAAATCAACTTGTCTTGTAGAGTACATATGACTTATTGCTTGCACGACCGAAACGGGTCATATATCATTATCAGGGGCAATATTTGCACGCGTATATCGCGAAATAAGGCCGTATTTACGCACTTATACGGCCGCATCTGGCAGTATTAGCCCGCACTATATGGCGATATCGGGCGTATTTGCTCCCATACATTCCCTATCTGACTACTTATATTATCATATCTGCCCGTATATAAAATATATCAGGGCCATATCTGACATTTTCGTACGGGCAAGAGAGCTGCCATGCTTTTCTGTTTTTACGCAGTTATTTATTTTTACTGTGCACGCAATGTTTAACGTTCGTGTTGCCTCTCTTGCGTTTCATTCTGGGTCCTGAACAACGTTTATAGCGTATTCCAATGTAAAATACTTTCTCGAGTATTTACAATAATAAAATGTCAATTTTTTTTGCTCCCAGTACCAACTGGAATGGAGACTTACGTTACAAACAAAAGTGCGCAAAAAACCCAGATAGGCATATTTCGTCAGAATAGCGGACCTGAAACCAAAAATGCGCAAACAAATTGAGCGTGAGAATCATATGATCTGTCTCCTATCTGATTTCGGGAAAGAGATAAGTCGTTTACTTCTTCATTATAGTGAAAGCGTAAGAAATGTCAAGGTCAATACCACCATAGGTTGTATATTACGACCCTATTGACTAGTTGCTGCGAAAACAACATACACAACTAAACTACGCCCCAATATCTTAGCGGACATGAGACTAGAAGTAAGACTGTACAAGAGCAAAATTGATTATTATAAGTGGCTATAGCCTCCGCCATCATTCTCTTCACTATTTTGGAAATGTTTGCTGTACAAGTGAAGTTATTACTAACAAGTTGTACTTGCAACCTGTAGAAGAGGTCGCCCCGACGTCGTATTGCTGCTGGCTGTAAGACCGTGTTGCGCAAAGTGGTTGGCATCCTCGCGCGTTCATGGCTATGTTCCAAATCTTACCCGAGTAACCTGTCTGCTACGTCAACAGGTAACACCACGTGACATCGCGAGTAAACGATCCGTGACTGGATTTTGGAACTGCCGGGATTATCACCTGGATACCACGCGGATTGGCTTCGCCTTGGGCTACGTCCAAAAGAAAACAGCAGCGATGGCGGAAAATAGCAGACGATCGCTTTTGATCATGGAGGAAGCACTCGAAGAGACGATAATATTAACCGCTGTAAAGTTTTCCTTGAAAGTGACGACGCGGTGTTTTCTGAGGTGGCTCCACCAGCTTCTTTTGCTCACCTTTCTTATGGACTGTATATTGAGATCAAAGTTACTTACTCCTTTCAGTTAGACATCAAACATTTGTTGTTGTTTTTATTAATCAGCGCGCTCGCTGTAATTCCGTCGCCTTAAACGTACGCCTTCCACGCATCGATTACGTTTAATGCAAATTTAGAATCCGCTTCCACACGGTGTAGCGGTACTCAAGAGTGATATATGATGTTGTTACCTTAGCTTTGACAAACAAACAAAATTACAGAAAGAACCTTCAAATTAAGTGAAAGTTTTCTTGGGGTGGAAGAGGGGATAGGGTTGTTGACTGATCGTATGCATGAAATCTTCAAAGCATTATTCACTGCCTTACATGCGCCACTATGCACGTTCTGGGGAAAAATAACTTTCATATCACCTACTCCGTTCGGTTATCTTCAACCTTGAACGTAAGAATACGGAGTTCACACGAACGCCGAAGACGAGGATGCAAGCTCCTGTTTACGCTCGCACTCTAACACCGTGCACTCTAATAAGAACAACAGGTATACCTTCCTGTAGACGGTGCACGGTCTGGATATGGTGCACAGTCCATTCGTGTATGAAAACAGCAAATTCACAATACCCACACGTAAATGGCTGCACCTCGTTCCCTAGCCATTTTGAACGTCTGCCACCAGAGCCAACGAAGCAGACGAGCTTCGACGGCTGTGATCGCAGAAAGCAGACGACGAGCACACGGCGAACAGATCACGTGACGTCTTTACTGACGTTACCCACCGATCGGAGGAGGGTAGCGGTAGTAAGAACTCCGGAGTAAACAACCCGCTTCTCGAAGGCGAGTTCTGACGTCATCGAGTAACCCCGGGTAAGTTTTAAAACGCCATGGTACGAAACCTTTACTCCGGAGTCGGGATCGAGTACCTTGGAACACAGCCTATGACGAAAACGAGCGGGTCTCCCTGCGTGCTGCGATTCGAACGCGATTGAACGCAACCGAAGCGAATAGGACCGATCTCACCAGCTAGTTTGAGTACGCCACCGCCGCCGACATGCATCGTGGGAGATGCAGCCTTTCTGCACGCGCGGACAACCCACGAGGTTCAGCGAGCAGAGCACGAGGCGGCACAGCGTCCCCGTGAACTGGCGCCTGCCTCATACGAACTACAGTCATGGCGTGGCGTTTGTCACGATGCGTGAATGGTGAGATCAATCGATCGGCATCTTGCTGACCGTGTTCCCGCAACTGCTTCGCACCAGTACACCAACAGCGGGAACATAAAGTACAGGTGTCAAACTCGTTCTTTAAAGTGTCTTGTTAGCTCCAGAAAGATAATCCTACTTATGACGCGTTTAAGTTTCTTCACGTCGTGCAATATTCGGAAT
The DNA here is from genome assembly GCA_037355805.1 of Ixodes ricinus. NCBI lineage: Eukaryota > Metazoa > Arthropoda > Arachnida > Ixodida > Ixodidae > Ixodes > Ixodes ricinus. Next base: position 8,375 of record JAZHYW010012529.1, read on the forward strand.
ATCGTTTTTGATACCATATCCAATAAGTGGTTATCACATGTCCCCCACGATACGCAGTTTGCCCGTGTTACAATAACATCGAAATTGCTCCCTTGTTCTCACCGCAGCCCCGATAGCCTGGTAAACGATACGCAGACGTTCCGCACAATAATGAATAAACGAAATCATTTCAATAATTATATTAAGGAAACGTAGTGAATCGTGCTTGCTGTTAGCCTTCCGACCTTGGGTATATAAAAATTCCAAAAAGCTCGAGTAACAGCGTGCGTAGCCAGGGACGGAGGGGGGGGCCGCCTTGCCCAAAATCTGGCCGGCCTTATAATATACACATGCATCCCCCCCTCCCCCCCTTTTCCTCAAATAAAAAAAGAATGCCCGAAGAAACCACTGGTAAACTTTCAGTAGAGTAGATTGTTGGGCTAGTTGGTTTTGGGACTTGGAAAACATTTTAGCGCTCAAAACACAAGGACAAGTAGAAGAGAAACAGACACCACAGTGCGCTACTAACAACTGATTTTATTTCATGAAACGACACTTATATACCTTCGGTATTTCTGATTTTGCCCCATCATGAGCCACCCCAATGCCAGGCCGCGTCATTGAGGAACGCACGTTCCTTGGTCTAGTAAATCAATTGAGGCCACGCTGACACATGCTGCCCCACCCTTCTTAATCTCGTGGCTCGACAATTTCAGCGTTGTTTTCGTTTGTGCCTCGCCAGGATCTTGCAGTTGAGAAACATCGGCACGATATTTTAGATTTTTTAAAAGATAACTCCGACAAGGGATTTTCAGCCTGTTCATTTGACATCAAAGATTTGTATTATTCTTTGCCGCACGACAAGTTACTAACATCCGTGGAACATTGTATCGATCGCTTTGGTACAGTGGCCTTCCAGAATCAAATCGGCATGACGGAAGAGAGTTTCATTGAAATGCTCTCGTTTTATCTTAAATCGACGTTTGTGGAATGGAATGACGGGGTCTATATACAAAAACAAGGGGTATGCATTGGCTCATGCTTGGCACCCATCCTCAGTAACATATTTTTAGCCCATCAGGACAAAGTTCTTTTTGAGCACTTTAATGAAGGCAACGATTTTAATGAAATCAAAGTTTTTAGATTTGTGGATGATTTTTTAGTTCTGTTCAACCATGGGCCTGCAGGAGTCCAGTCGAGAGTGGATAACCTCTTTACTGTTTTTAAGAACGTCTTACACCCCCTCATACTAACCCAGGAACTACCGGTAGATGATGTGTTGCAGTTCCTTGATATCAGACTCACCTTTTCTGAACGACATGTGTGTTGGATGTACCACCCTAGAGCCCAAAAACCACTGTTGCCGTACAATTCAGCTCATACGAAACTGGTAAAAAGGAGCATTGCCAATATGTGCGTATTGAACGCCCTCAAAAAATCGTGCCACCATGTGATGTCAGAAGGCCTGAGCACGCAGTATAGGCGGTTGTTGGCAGCTGGCTTCCCGAAGAATGTAGTGGTGTCAGTGGCAGAGATCGTATTAAAAAGATTACGTAATGAGGATTGCCCTCGCCCAACGGTTCTCAGAGATAAACAAAAGGTCGCGGTGATACCGTACATTCACAAAACGGCGCATGGCCTGAAAAAGGTGGCCAATAGATCGAACGTAAAAGTGGTATTTTCCGCACCAAACAAACTTAGTAGATTATGTAGGATGACAGATCCGTTTCGTAAGGCTCCTTCTGGCTGTGCGGTGAAACACAGGGATCCCTTCGTTGAATGTGCGGAGGAAGTAGTGTACCAGATCCCCCTATCATGCGGAAACAAGTATATAGGGCAGACCGGTAGGTGTGTTAATGATAGGCTAAGGGAACACAAACTTAAAGTAGGAAACTATCGGGACGGGCATCTGTCTGATCATTGTCAAAACTGCAAGTGTGTGCCGTTGTTTTCCAAGTGTAAGATCCTGGCGAGGCACAAAGAAAAAACTGTGAGGGAAATAGTCGAGGCACACGAGATTAAGAAGGGTGGGGCAGCATGTGTCAGCGTGGCCTCAATTGATTTACTTGACAAGGAACGTGCGTTCCTCAATGACGCGGCCTGGCATCGGGGTGGCTCATGATGGGGCAAAATCAGAAATACCGAAGGTATATAAGTGTCGTTTCATGAAATAAAATCAGTTGTTAGTAGCGCACTGTGGTGTCTGTTTCTCTTCTACTTGTCCTTGTTTTTGAGCGCTAAAATGTTTTCCAAGTGGTAAACTTTATTCCGAGAAAATGAAGAACTTGCGGCTTTTACTTTCTTGCCTCACCTGATGACATTATCGCGGATAAGTGCTGAAAGTGTCACGCTCAGAACCACAGTATCTCATTCTCCAGAAGTGCTAACTGAGCAAACAAGAAATATTGCAGTAATCTTTCCACCCCTTCATTGCGCAGTTGGTACTGATCACTCAGCAGCACATCTGACAGAACACCTGACTCGATCCACTATCTATAAAAACGAGGAAATCTTGCCCCAGCACCACAGTCGCTGATTTGTCAACACCACCATGGGTAGGTAAAGGTTTTGCATATCTTGGGTTGTTCGTCGCCGTACCACGCCTCGTTTGACGATGCTCTTAAACCTCTCGCGGTTTTCAAATGCGCGAATTCTCGGAGCAGAAAGTTCCAAATATGCATCTAAACGTTTGTTAAACATTTCTGACGGCACTAAATATGTTATCGCCAATTTGAACGTTCGTAATATATGGCTTAGAGTTAATGAAAGAAATATAGAATGGAACTTTAGTGCACACAGCCATTCATAATTGTAAGACCAATCAAAACAAAACATTGACTGAAGCAGAAAAGTTAACTTAAAAGAAAAGTAACTCTCGAAAGCTAGGAAGCGAGAACTCCGACCCCCAGGTAAAAGGTTTAAAAGAATGTTTGAAAGTAGCAAAAAGACGGTAGCAATTCCGACGCTTCAATAGGCTTCCAGCTGAAATCATAGCTCTACATCTTCGGTTTGCATGGTTAGTCAAAGATGACACATGTTCATACAACATACTTAGCACCATCGATATTCACCGATTATATGAACGAATGTAAGGTTTTACGCATGCAGTTTATGTTAGCGAAAAAGCCTCAAACACGTAAAGCTTTAGTCTTAGCCACAGCTTATCATTGTTGTTGGTTTTAACTTATCTAACATGCAGGGTTCGGAGTTAAAGAACATATGTTTATGCCCATATCCTGGCGCGCCTATGGCTATGGCTGTATAGACGTCTAAAACTCTTGATCTCCGCTGTGGCGTTTTAAGTTAAATGTGCCGAGGTGGTTATTTAATCCCGATGAGCGAGTGCTTGAATTTAATAATTTATAATCCGCACTGCTTTCTCAGCGATAGTTACGGCACCTCTAATTTTTAAACGCATTCTCCTGTGCTTTATATATTTTTGTAAATATTCTTGAGGCGGCCCTTATAATTTTTCTAGAATACGAGCTTGTATGCAAAAATTTCACTATAGCGTGTTTGAGAGGCTTATTCGTGCCACCCAGTTGTCCTCGCCATATGTGTCTTTCACATTTCGCCGTACAGAATGCGAAGGCTTCTTCAGCAATAAAAAAAAAAAGGTCTTGTCACGAATTCAAGTTACAAATAACCCGGCCTCGGACATGTTCCAGCACTGTAGGATAGTATTAAGGATTGACTATCACATTTGGTTGTCTCAGCTCTGACCTGCACCCTAGTTGTTAGAAACACGAAGTTAGCACCTTGGCAGTTCACCGTATGCCTGAAACGCATTTGTTTCAGATTAAGAAGTGAACATATGATTACAGTGATGATAACCTTGATCTTGCTGTTATTTGTACATTGATGCGGCACGAAATTTGGCTGATAAGCAGCACACTTGTTTAAGTGGCTTTGCTCTATCTCCTTCAGTCCTACTGAAAGCGTGAATCTGCGATGGTGCAGGTGATTTATGCAATTTTCTTGTCGAGTTAAGATATTTACGGAATCACACGCTTCATGCTTTTGTTAGAACCCGGGTGTGTATTCATGCAAATGATTCTTTATAGCAGAACCCCCACACACTAAAACTTGTCCACCAGTGCATACATTTTCGCCGCCAAAAATAGCGGGGAAATTTAATTGGTATTATAGCATAGCACTGTGGGATCGCGTCAGACGTTACTGCTCCTCGCCGCGGGACGCGTTTCCGAGCTAAATTTAGCGGGAGGATTATATGACATGACACCATGGAGTGAAACAGTGACGTCGATGCCTACGTGACGTGAGCAATAATACGAATATGTTCTTTCTTGGAAGCGATTGGAGCGTATGTGACTAAACTAAGACATGCGAAAGAAAGGGCACGAAAGACACAGGGACGACACTTTTTTCGCCGTCATTGTCTGGCGGCATTCCTTTACTTCTTTCGGCGATGTTATTCTGCAATCGCCGAGAGGACCGTCTCAAGTCTTCTAAACAAATTTAAATGCCCGCTCTTTAAATGCCGCAGTTCCTGCGGTATATGATCTTGTAGCGAATAGGGGTTTCTGGAAAGTTGTAACGCGTTTCCGCAATGAACGCGGGGATTTCACGCTTCCTGGCTCTTCTGCTCTGCTGGAACATTTTCCTGGCTGCTTCGGAGGCCGCCCACCGTCCAGACGTCGAAGCATTCCGTCCGTGCACCTCTGCGACCACGAAGGCACCAACTGGCATGAAGGCCAATTCCACCCAAGAGCTTATATGGGCTTTCCGAACACCAGGCGCCAACGAGCACGAGTCCCTCTGGATTCAGAAGACTCCCCATTCAGTCGTTTCCCGCGGGTGTCCTCGGAGACTTTCAATTCCGCCACGTACAACTCGAGATTAATGCAAACTTAACGGCGTTTGATTTGGGCTCTCTGAATAACACGAAGAAATTCCTCGTGTCAGATAAGTTTTGTTCAATAACGCTTTGTCGTCCTTCGACTTCAAGGGCAAGTCACGATGATTTATATATATTATATCCCGGTTGTTTCAACGAAAACCTCCGAAAATTTGGAAAAACCGGATGGTTGAGAAAAAATAAAACTATGATACGGGCACCGTCTTCCAGCTACGGCGGACCTCAAGGATTAAAATAAAAACATACCAATTAGCGAATTAATTAACTAAAAATTTACTCACTTTTGGGGTGGATACATATTATACACATTAGCTTTCAATTAGAAACTTGCCAGGCATCATTGAGAACCACTACATCAACTTATTTTAAAAATATATAAGGCGTTCAGAAAAAAAAAGAGAAAAACTCAATTTGAACGCATTTTGTGGTTTCGGTTTCCTATCGGAACGCTTCTTTGAGCCATCGGTCCCGCCCCCTCGTGGCCGAGTGCGCGCAGCTCGTGTGTGTCACATGTCCTTCCATGCTACGAGAGAGGCGAAGCGGTAGCGTAAGGGCGCAATGGCCAAGAGAGGGCGGGGCCGCTAAGGGAAAGATGCGATTCGGTAGAAACGGAAACCTAAAAATGCGTCCAAATTAAGCTTCTCTTTTCTCTTTTCTTTTCGGTACGCCGTAAATCATTTTACATGCCTTATCTCTTTCTAAAATGAGTTGATTTAGTGGTTTTCGATGATGCTCAACAAGCTCTTCTGATTGAAACCATATATTTATTTTTTACTAATTAAAAAAGTAATTGTACCTTTTAGTTTATCATTGAGGTAATTATTATATTTTACAATCCCTGATGTACACCCGCGGATGGAAATTTCGTTTCCCGTAAAGGGGTTCTTCGTTTTGATCTCAACCACTCCATTTCCAGAGAAATGCCGTGGAACTCTTGGATGCTTCAGTCAATTTAGAATTTCTTTGCGCATCACTCTTCTTTTTGGCTTGAGAAAACTGCTTCATCAATGTTATTAGCTACCTTTCCTTATAAGTAGTAACATAAATTTGATCTCGTAAATAGCGCAAAACCTTCACTCCCGTTGAAACGCAGTTCTAGGGTCACCTCGTAGATGGCGGCAGCGAACCAGTATGTGCTCGCAGTCGTTTATGCTGAGAGTTTGGCCTTCTTAAGGAGATTTAAACAGTCTGGCAACCACAGCAGCGTGGTCTGACAACCGGGGGATGACCACTTTCGTCCGCCATTTTGGGGCTCTGACTCACAGGAATTCTATGCGATTTCTCAGGAATAAAGGAGAGAAAGAAGTAAACGCCATTTTGCAGTTATCAGCGAAATACGCGGATTCTAGCAAGCAACAAGCTCCGCCCATTGACCAACCCTCTCTCAGTATAAACGGCTCCTGAGCTTGTTCTCTAGTCGTAAGAGATCGCAAGAGCTCGGTCACAAGCAAATGCGAGTTTTGTGAACGGGCATTTGTTTTGGAAACGAAGTATAGAGTACACGGATTTAATTCGCCTTGTTTTTATTATGTACAGGATCAGCTCTTTTCCGAAAACTCCTCACCCTCAACCTCGGAAAAGAACGAGCTGGGTGACGGTGCCAGCGCAGGCTTTCAGCCACCCGGCACTCGGGAAACGCTGGTGCTCTCCACAGAAAACCCAATCGTGTCCGTAGGTTCCAGGGCATTTGCAGGCCCGCAAGGTTTGAAAGCATTATTACTGAGTGGCACGAGGCTGACGACCCTTGGGGACAATTCCATGAGGTTCCTCAGCGACTGGCCAGGGCTCACGGTAAAATATTCAATGCCTGACTACAAGAAGGGCGTTTCTATAGTGACCCAAAACATCTATTATAGTACATAAATATCCAAGCATCAAGCCGTAAAAACAAAAAGCCAAACTTTGCTAAACTTCGGCAGTCCGGAGGACCCTAACTTGAACCTAATGAGGTCTTGCTCCAAGGCGTTAGTGCCAAAGCGATTTTTTCTATGTCATTTCTCTTGTCATTTGCGTAATTTCCAAAGTGCCAGACATCAGCCAGAGATGCCGCTGATCAACCGGACGACCATCAGTTCTGGTGCATGTTTCTGGCCATTTTGGCGCAAAGTTGCCAGGTGAAAACCGAACAACCGTACGTGAAGCACCCAGAGCAGCTGGCCATAGAATATCAAGTTCAGTCATGACTTAGCTTTTTTATGAGTCTCAGAACCCTAAATTGTTATCAAAAAGTGTTGGCCCCAATGTTTGATTTTTAAATACGCACACAAACAGTTGCCGGGTATGTTTCTAGCACTTTGGTTTTCAAGATTTATTATTAGAAAACAGGAAGAAAAAATGAGAAATTGGTAATTGATTTTTACAAGAAAACTCGCGACTATAAAAATCCAGTAAGAAGGGGGACAACACACTGAGTGGGTTGACACTATTTCTGATTTGTTTTTGTATAGTCTCCGGTTCTTGTAATGACAAATAGTAAATAGCACGCTGTATCTTATGAGTATTTTTTTCGGGCGATTAATTGTGCGTTTCCTTTTTAGACTCTCACTTTGCGCCTAAAACAAAAAAAAAAAGAGACGTCGCATTTTTTTGTAATTTTTCATTGTGAATTTACAAGTTTTGCCTTTGCTGAAACGCAACAGAGGAGCAGGCGAGTAGAAAATTTCACGGCAAATAAGAAGAGCGTAAAAACGTTCAATGTAAAAGTCACATGAAAAAAAAAAGAAGTAAAACTGCACATAACAAAACAGCAGTCTATCAGAACAACAACATAGAAAAACAAAGCAGCACATGTTGCAATCTATGTTCAGCGATACTATTACCGGAACACAATAACATATATATGAGGTTCGAATCATCAAAACCAAACGGGATACGTTCATTAGTGCACCGCCTATAGGGCTGTCTGAGAAAGATATGAACTACCTCCAATTTTTTTCGCGAAAAATTATTTCTTGGAGATTGTTTTAAGAGCTTCTTGAAGCATTCATGTTCTATTTTATTTATGAAATTTACGAACACTTTCTGTTTCACACGTTATTTTAAATGATTATTGCCTCTCTTTCTCTGTTTAATTATGACATCTCTCACTTCCTCCTTGTCTTTCACTACTAATCCACTGAAACGTCAGTTGATAGTAAGCGCTTGTCCAGGCCTCACCACTACGTGATGCCCGTTAAAGACCTCAGGCCAGCTGTTGGCCTACACTGGCTAAATGTCCGCGTCTACACTGAGTAACAATATCGCTATGTTCCGGCGAAACACTCCAGCTATATCAGGGCTACGGGCAGAGATACGCCAAAAAGTATTCGGGAATACAAATACAGAGATACGTGTCTTTTAAGGCCCAAATACTGATACTGAGATACATAATTGTCTTTTATGCAACGGGATATCCCTGAAACACTTCCGCAGAAATGGCGAAATAGTATTCCGGAATACAGATACAGATACTTATAGAAATACATTTGTTCCCGAACGCTGACACGTGGTGAAGGAGAGTAGTTTGTGGCGAATGGGAATGGTAATATATGCTTGTGCTCCTCTTTTCGCGCCATTTTATGCACTGCCCCTTACCTCGAACTTTTTATTTATCATGAACGCCGCTAAAAAAAACA
>JAZHYW010012530.1:0-69182 GCA_037355805.1 Ixodes ricinus
ACGCTGTTGATAATGTCTCTAGAACCAGTGTTGGACAAAATAACAATAAAATACGCTGCTGAAGCAATACGGCTCAGCGCTTCAAATACTACTCAAGTTACTTTAACCAAACACTTGAGTCGAGTCATTGGGAAATGTAATTTGTTTCTTGAAGATTCCACATTGTGCAATTTTGTACCGACTGTCAGTGACAAACATATTTATATACAGTTCCCAAATCTGGTTTACAGAATAATATTTTATTTCACGCAAGTGATGTTGATACTGAACTTGTCGAATATCTGTCTCTTCGTTTGCGCTGAGATCAATGCATAATTCTTTGTTTACCCGAAATGTTATATCACAAATGCAATACTAAACTCAATAAATTATTGATTTTAATTGCAAATTGATCGCTAATAGAGGAGCAATCTAGAACGCATAGATCATGATTAAATAATTTCAGGTATGTAGAGCTGAAGTCTGAAAGCAAGAATAAAAAATTACAAAGGTATCTTGAGATGCTCCGATTATTGGAATTCGAGTTTGCCAACGGAGAACATTTTTCTGAGGCATAGTTGCACCCACACTTGCTGATTGCTCGCCCTTCTGGATGCACATTCAATATAAGTTTTTCATACGTGTATCACGGTAGACAGAACCTCGTCTTTCATCGTGATGATATGAGTGAGAGTATTGCTGAAGGAGCAAAGGAGTAGCCGCAGCCAATGGAGTGGGCCGATTGATTTTATAATATGAGAGTAGCTTTTTATCAGGAAAATATACTGCGTTGATGATGTCGCCCGGTGTTTTGTGTCAGATTACTCGGTGGATGCGTTGCTAAGTCAGATCCATACCCACTGACTAACGATCGTTGTATCAGACTGACACTTTTTTTTTATAAGAGAAGTCACCGTAACTTATCGGAGCTAAGCAACAGGATTTGGTAGCTGGAAGCATCGCCCACAACATGCGCCGATGACATTTTCATAACGAAAAACTAGAAAATGGCGGAATGTCAGAAATGTGTTTGAAATAGTACCACTCAACAATGTCATTAAAATACAGTAATAAATACTCCTCAAAGTAGCCACATTTCAAAATTATTTAAAAACACAGTATTCTGAGTAGGCATTTGAGATAGGCACATGTCTGTCTAGGAATAAACTGTAGCCCACAGGTGCTTCAAGTATATACTGTTAATTCACTGAACTTTCTAGATGCATAAGGTGTTCCCATATTCTGCAGCCAGTGATGTTCTCCCAATATTTTTTTTATGTCTTGCCTTTTTTGTATAGTAACCTGTTTTGCTTGCCAGGGAGTGGGCTGGCCCTGTACATTTGTCGAATACTACTGCTGCAAATGTAAAATGTACGTTATGTCTGAGGTAAGGCTCGGTGTAGTTCTGCAATGTGCGAGGAGTTGTACTCTAGCAAATATAGCAATAATTTTTATTTTCTTAGAGTTAACACGTGGGTATAACAACTATATGGAGTTTAAGGCCTGGGCACAGCTACAGTTGTAATTGAGAGTAATCTCGTTGTTGACCCTATTTATCATCAGGTAGGGGATGCATCAGAATCGGTGTACCTGTGGAGTGCCTTGGGTGGATATTATACCCAGTGTATTCATGTTAAATTGATGTAAAAATAGGCATCTAATTATTTTTGGTTGAAGGTGAAACGACTCATTTTCTTTGGAAACTGAATTGCTTAAAGTGCTATGTCGGGAGGATTGTATGGATGTCTTGTGTCCTAAGCATATTTGTGTTTTCCGTATTGTTTCTTAATTGCAGTTGCAGTTCTTATTATGAAGCAGCTACAGCTTGATTAAAAAAGAATGAGGAGCTGTATAGTAACGATACAGGTGGCTAGAAATATTGTAGATTCTGAAGAATTGAGGCAGATGAGCTGAGCCCAGGATATGGCTATCATGTATTGGTATCAGTGACGACCAAATACTGAATGAAACACTGCTGACTACAGTGAACCAATGGCAGCTGGGGAAGGAATGGGATGTGTGGCCACGGGAAAAGAAGCCAGAGGGAAATTGTTATGAAGGGACACAAGCTGCCGACAGATCAGACCGAAATTTAGCGTTTACGGCGGGTTACTGCGCAATTTTGAAGAAGGGAAGATAAGATTGATGAGACGGCATCTGCAAGGTGGTACGGGGTGTTGTATACGGCGAACTCTTAAATTGAGCATGTTTTCGCTTGGGGAGATCTGCCAATGATGTCATGTGCATGGCTCGCCTTCTAGTATTGCTTTAGATCGTCTCTGAAAGTCTATCTGGACTTCGTCAAAGAAAATTTCTGAGCAGGCAAGTATTCCTGCGAAGAGCAAGTTGCCTCGTTTCATGCACAGGGAGTTCCGGTGCCGACGCCGAGCTTGATTACCGATGAGGGATATAGACCTAAGCAGTTGTCTTGATGTCTAACACTATCCTTCAATCAGAACCAATTAAGGCTTAATTCGGCTTCAAAAACTTTCCTGTGCATGATGGGAATTTCCTCGAAATTCTCTTTTCGTTCAATTTCTGATAGAGGGAACACCAATATTGATCACCAACAACCAGCAGTCATCACTGGCGAATGATCGCAAGGTTTCTGTAGTCTGTAGCAGCTAGCTTTTGTCTTTGCTCAAGATTGAAAGATGTTACCAAATGTTCCACCGCTAAATTTTATTTAGTCAGTCAGATGTTGTTCAAGGCACAAATGGGGGACACACGCGTTCACCTAGCCTCTACTAGCTCCAGTGCTGTCAAAGGATGGAAAAAGGGATAGAGGGCCATTTTTTTTTACGACTTGTATATGACAGGCGATTAAAAGAGACGTTTGTAAAGACTCAGTTCCTTCTCTCTTCTTCCGAATTTGAGGGTCATGTTTGAACTTTTTTTTAACGATTGTCACGTGCTTCGCCTCCATCGCTCTGATTGGTTTCCAGGGGGCGTTGTTCGCTCTGTGCTATGCTGCGGTTAAGCTAAGTATACAACGAGAGTCTCCTTCGCCTTAAGATTGGCCACATACTCTAAAAAAAAAAAAGTGTTGTCTTACCTCTTTTGTTCCATATAATGCACCTGAAAACTTTAGTTCGATGTACAGCGCACTGACGTAATGAACAGACGGCCCCAAAGTTTACGGGCGGCTTGATAACGGTGCGATGTAACTTATTACCCAGTTAAAGTACGTGTCAAAAAGCCTACGAAAACACTGCGGTTTTGCAGTAGGGCCTAGAAAATCGGAGACTCTTTTGTAGTCAATAATACGTACATCAGCTATTTTATGAAGGTGGAACAATTTTCGGCTGTCGCTCGTGAAAGTTCGTACCTGTGTGTTGACGTCAGCGCTCATACGTCGAACTGAAATTTTGGGGTGTCTGGCGCGCGCGCAGAATTTACATTTTTCTTGTTTTTTCTGAGACTGTAGGGCTATATGCCGCAGGAAAAAGTGTATGAGCTACGATGCGAATTGCAAGAGACTACGAGCCACTGCCCAATCTAACGTTGCGTAAGAGTCATTGCGGGTTTTGAGAGGGATGGTAAGTGCAGTCAGGCGATGTAGGTTTCAGATGTTGAGCGGACTCGCTGCGCTGCGGTGTATCGCGGAGAAACGGATTTTCGTGCAGTGAGTTGTTAATGAAGCTTGCGTGTATCACGCAGTATGACGGCACGATTGTCCGTGTCAGCGGCGGTACTCAGTACAAGTAATGAAAACTACTTTTGTAATCGATTAATCTTTTTATAGTTTTGTAATATCAGTTATCAATAAATGAATAAAAATCGTTACCTTTGGCGTCTTCTGCAGGCATAATGAAATAAAAATAAATGGCGTCTTTCCCAATGGCGCCATTTATTTGGGAACGTTTTCTAAATAAATCCTCGAACTAGTCTCATTGAGTGTATTTAACAAACTTGGTGATTTAAGAAGATAAGCACTACTTATGATTTGAATAATGAATATTTCTGAGTCATATCTTCGCTTTTAAATTCCGCGAATTCTTCAAAATTTCAGGCAACCTTCTAAACGAAAGATTTAAGTAGGCCCACTTTTTTCTCCAGCCGTACCTACAACTATTATTTTAATTTCGAGAGTAATTGTAATGGCAATCGATACTAGTGTGTGTTAGACTATCTCGTTTTGAGAAGGCGTCGTTCATATTTGGCCGAAGGGCGTCAGCGAAACTGTGGATTTTGCCAATATTTTTATTTACGCTTATCACTTTTCGAATCGGATTTCCTCTGAAAATTCCGGCAAGTAATAGCATATTTGAGGAGTGATTTTTTTTCATTTTCACAATAAAGAAAAATACAAAATATCAGAAACAATATCTGAGTTTACTGCATGTTGTTGTTAGCTCATTTTCTAAGCATGCGCAGATTGACACAGTTGTGGAGTTGATTTCCATATTGAATGAATCGTAATCTCGGCTGCGGCCGTAATGTGAGGTGGAGCTGTCTTCCCCTACTGCAGGTCAGGTTGGCTTCCCAAACTATGACTCTGAAACACTATTAAGGTGACTCATGAGGGCAGCAAAATAAATTTATGCGCTATGAATTCTGAGGATTTTCAATTTTAAAATCATTTGTGTGTTTTACCCCACATCCTCTGAAAACACATTGTTTGCAGGCTTTCACAATTTTCCACGTAGTTCTGACAAAAAAATTTTAAAACCTTCATGAAAAAAAAAACATCTAGCAAAAGGGGACAGTAGCTCCAAATGTCGCTGTCGCAAGTAGTTTTCATAATAAATGCAGCAGCGGAAAGAATTTAAAATTTTTATCGTGTTTTTCAGCAGTCACATGATGTAATATTCTAGATGATGATACATTTTCTAGCAAACTGCGCAAATTTCAATGGACGCCCCTAGTTATCCGCACGTTCCTTTCAGCAATTCTTTACTGCTACGTTTTATTTTTTTCTGGGGATACATTTTTTGCTCTTGAAATGCAATGTTTTGACGAGGCGGGAAAATAATGTTAATATAATCAATGACAAGCAGAATTATTCACATCTACGCTAATGCGAGTCATGGTGCGGAGTTATAGCCGCCTAGATATAGCGGACGGTTGACACTTCACAGGCTCTGCGCACGATTCTGCTCCAGCACGCGGGTGTTTGTAACACTTGCGGTGCGCTTTTGCAGGACGCAAGCACAAACATTCAGGGGCCGGTACCGACCAGACTTTCTGGCGTCTCAGCTAGTCTCAACCAACGGGTACTCTAAACGGTTGTTTATATCTTATAGTGACGCGCTTTACAGCGCTGTCTGCTGGTGCGCGCGTTGCACGAGGGCTCATTCCGCTCTCGTGAGGCTGAGCACGGCCGCTACATCACCCTCTCCCGAGCGCGGGGAGAGGGTGAGCTAGCGGCCGTGCTCAGCCTCACGAGAGCGGAATGAGCCCTCGTGCATGGAACGCGCGCGCACCGGTAGCTGTGACAGCGCTGTAAAGCGCGTCCTATGGTAAAGATATAAACAACTGTTTAGAGTGCGTTGAATGACTGCCTTCATAGCCTGTGGTTAGCGCGTCTGCCTGCTGATCAAAGGGTCAACGGTTCCGAATCTCAGCCGGCGCCGGTCTTTTTATTTATTTATCGACCCGCGGCGTAAGAGGTTAGATAGCCAGATAGAGATACATAGATAGACGAAAAGTGCGTGAAGTATCCAAAGAATGCTATTCAGTATTTCAAAACGAAGCGCTCTGAGCAGACATGTTTTGGTATTCGTTTTATTTCAGCCATTTTATATCGTAATCTCAATTGCTGAAGGGCGATAATACATATCGATACGCTCGTTTTCAGTGCATTTCATTTCATTTATTGTTGCTTAAAGATATCCTTTCGGATCGCAGCCATATGAACGAGAATTTAGAAAAAAATATATAAAAAAGAAACGATTGAACCTTTTCGAGGATTTGGGAGTTACTGTATATAATACATACAAACCTTTGGGCCCAAGAACGATCAAACAAAGAAGAACAAGATGAGGACCTTTTGACTCAAGTCATGTATATTAATGCCAAGCACATTAAACTAACAGTTACTTCATCACCTTGAAACATTAATTCAACACAACACACCTTTTTACCTAAACAACAACTCACCACGCCTGTTGCCAAAGAGTCTGGGAGTGTTCCAATCTGAAATACACAAAACGAAGGAAATGAGAGGAATATAGTATGCGATGCTAGCGGCAAATACTTTCAGGGTGTTATCACAAGGGGCCGAAGGTAGGCCCACAGAAAGTTTGTCTACTGTATAGTTCCTCCGATGAGGAGCCGTTTATCCCAACTCCTTGTAACGTCGAACTAGGAGCGCAGCTCTAGCGATAGTACCGCTACCTGGGACCACGTGACCCAAATAAGCATGACCTCAGGGGCCACGTGACCTGGGGCGGTTACGCCGACGGCGCTGACGGTGACGGTGACGCCGCTAGCCGGAACGGTGTCGAGATATGCTCTAAAACACAAGCGTGAAATTTTCCTTTTATCTTCCAAACACGACAGACCCAGATTTTGTTTTAAACTTGTGGCACTGGTTTGAGAGTATTTTCCAGAATGAAACGGGTTGCTTTATTTTTGCAGCTTCAAGATTTTTAACAATTTGGTGTGTAGACACATTCTAGTTTTGCAGAATTATAGCTTAGGCAAGCAGGCGTAGCATTGTAAGCAAAAAAAAATTTTACAACCGAGTTTTCTGGCATGTTTAATGTGATGTGATTCATTGCGTCAACCCAGCTAGTTGTCAAATGAAGTGCTATTGAGTATCGTAGTCAAATTGCGATGGAGTTTAAGTAGAAATTGTCCTGCAAACGAGTTGAGCAGAATTAATCCCGACTACGGTAAAAAAAGGATAGTTGTTTTGAAGTTTCTTTCAATATCTTACTTATAGCAGAAAAGATATCAAACTTCTGTTAGCCTAATAAAAACAACACTCATTTTCAGCCTGTACCAAACTGTTTTATTTGCGGGATAATTTTCAAATGTGTAAAAAATGGGCACAAAACTAAAAAGCACGAGAGATAAGACGTGCAAAGAAGGGGAAAAGAAATATGCTGCCCTTCGCCCGAAACGTCGCTTGTTTCCTCTTCCTCTTCTCTGGAAAGTTCTGTTAGCGAGTGTCTGTGTTTCTCTTTTTCTCATTATTTCTAACAGATGACGTACAGCGGTTTCTCTGTAGGCATACACTGCGTAGTTTTCGTTTTTCTCCTCTGGCGTTAAGGCCGCTGCCTGCAGAGTTTCCGATAGTGAAAGGTGCGGGACGCTGGAGATGATCTATTTGTCTGAGCTTCGCGTACGCTCCATTGAGCTCTGTTTATGCAAAAAAGAAGTATGTTGCCGAGACCGGGATATAACGGTCTTGTTATACTTCGCTGGCTGCGATTCAATGACCCGCCAATTTGCAGTTCGTTATAAATTGTCGGCTATATGAAAATAGTGGATATAGCGAGTAATTTTCGATTCCTGTTGACTTCGTTATAGCCGGTCTTGATTGGTGAAGGATTTTCGAATTGAAGATAGTCTTAACCTAATATTACGTAAACAGGCATCACAGCAATATGCAATGGTTACACTCTTCAAGAATTCACTCATTTTTTCAACGCCTAAATGTTGTCGAATTCCAAAGGCGCATCAGCTTATCGCAGCAACATTACGGTGTTCGTTGTAGAAACGAGGAAAAGAATGATCTGCGAACGCATGCTATTTAGCAGATGATTACGCCGAACATATTGCAGGCAGGTTTGCGACCATCGTTACCGTCGTATAAGGAAGAAACATGTTCAGATTGCAGAATTTAGGAAATTGTTTGCTTAATATTCGATAGCTTTGCATAGTGCATCTTCGGTAGAAGCGAGTCTCTGAGGCAGCGCATGCGCAGCTCAAAACTGACGGCCCACCGCCGTGGTAGGGTAAAGACGCTTCCTAAAACTCCCTATCGTATGCAGATCGTTGTATGAGCAGTTTGAAATCCGGCCTGAAGCTGTGCCCAACCACAACAACAATACAGAAAGGAAAAAGTTAGGCTAACACGACTCTTTAACTACGCATAAAAACAGCGGTGTGCTGGCGCAGTCGTCAGCAAGGACTGCCATCTAGCGGCGGGAACAAAGCAGCAGTGTGCGAGGTTAGATCTGCGACGCGCAAGGTTTTGAACAGGCGCGAAGCTGGCGTCTTAGTTGTTCATACGATAGAGTGGCAGAGAGCATCTATAAGTAAAATGCGTCTTATCACAAATTTCAGGGAGCGTTGAGTATTCAACATCATCTGATTTCGAGCAGCAATTAATTTCTCGAGAGGGAGTGGCCAAATTTTCTGTTCTTCGCGTTTTCTTTTTTCTATTCCCACCTGCGGTTTACAATGCGTCCGTGCATTCTAAGCGTTTTAATTGCGTGAGAATGTACAAAAATATAAAAATGTGTTTTATTTTTATTTATTTATTTCAGAAATAAACTACGCATTACAAAACGTTTTCCGTCCAAATGTTT
Organism: Ixodes ricinus; assembly: GCA_037355805.1. Taxonomy (NCBI): domain Eukaryota; kingdom Metazoa; phylum Arthropoda; class Arachnida; order Ixodida; family Ixodidae; genus Ixodes; species Ixodes ricinus. The sequence goes on from JAZHYW010012530.1 coordinate 8,463, forward strand.
TTTTTTTTTGCCCAGATTGCAAAAAAAAAAAAAATCTGAGCACCGTTGGTGTGACGGTAACATTTTATAGTGGTGTTGAATGGGTTGCCGAGGAGCCCTGCTAGAAGAAGATTATTATTCTGAACTAGACAACCTGAAGTGGGCGTTTCGGCAAATCGTAACACTATTTTGAAAAAAGGATTTTATAAATGTATATAAAAAAAACCCAAATTTTTAAGGGAAAGAGAAATAGATGAGATATTTGCCTGCACGCTCCTCCTCCAAGTATTTTTATTTAGGCCAGGTTACAAAGCATTTGCATATATTCCATTTTATTCTTCTTTTTCTTTTGTGTTATGAGATTGTCGATTTATTTACCTATGCTAATTTGTATATATTCCTTTCAAATAAGAAAAACGTTCAGTATTTTGCATGACGGTATTAAGGACAGCGTTTTATTCTACATTATCCATCTTAGGCAAAGAAGGTAGCGAAAGTGCAGATCTGCGCTTCTGATTTTCAGCGCGCAGATCCGTAATATGGACAGCGGTTGCCATCGTTTCATATCGACATATCGTTAAGCAGTGGAAAAACTTGGCTTGCATTTGACTGACCTGATTGAGATCTGCAACTCGATTGCGTTGTTCCATCGACCGTACGTCTTCATCACAGTATTGTTGTATCCTTGACCAAATTTATCCGGTGCCGTTTTATCAGACAGTGCAACATTCGCGAAATAATCATTCGTCCTGTCGATATCAATAACCATGTATCTTCCAGCCGCTGTCGGGCTCTGATCTACGCCGTGACAACAGAATAGCACCTTCGAAAGAGCGAGGTTAATATGGAGGCCGTCGCTTCGGAGCCCAGATATTGTGCGCCTCTGCCATTCTTCTTCAGCGCGACGCACTTCCTAGTAATGGACTTGAGACCAGCGAGGTGCGCCTAGTCGGCGGCTCACAGGAAGAGAGACGGCCTGCCTGGTGCGGCCGGACAGACGGCGAGGCTCGCCAAGTACCGCAAGGTAATCTCGACGACATCCCAGGTAGCATGACAATCCGCGAGCTGACTACTTCGCGGCGGGCGACAGACTTTCGACACGCCCTCTGCAGTTGGCGTCGGGGACGGAAGCGCCTCTGCGCTGCCACCTGGTTGTGGCCATTGGTGTAATTCGAGCTCAATTTACCACGGGTCGCCGCACTGGAAACTGCTTCAGTGGCTAGGGCGGTTGATAGAGTCCACGTCGCTGGCCAGGGATGAAGGGTTGTTATACTTGGGGTTACAGTTTGTAGATCCTCCGGCACATTATCGGCCAAATGGAGAAAGGTGATCGCTGAGGTAGGACCTGTTATCTTCGGTGGTCAGAAACGACTCAGACCAAATCTGAAAGAGGCCCGTAGAGTGAACTGCAAGAGGCGGCTGCATAAACTGATCTCTGAGATCCCCTAAAGACGGTTACGATGGTATTCGTTCTGCGTGGAGAACTCCACACCCCACCTTTAATACAACGCATCTCTTCTAAGGAGTTTTCTGCGATCTTATTACGAAAGACGTTGATATGACTGAACGTTTCAATCCGAAGTAGTGAACAGTAATAAATCATAGATTATCGAGAATATACTAAATATTCTGTTTTCTGTCCTATGTCTCATGCACGCATTTCAAAATGAGTTAATAAGCAAAAACTAATCCAAGTGCTAAATGAGCTTAGTTATTCTATGAAATATTTTTAGATGCATGGCGTGGTTTGAACTCATGTGTGGACTGCTACTGTATCTTTTTCATTTGTTGCTTTTACGTGTTTTTATTCCCATTATATACCAATTTTTGTTTAGGTGTTAAGCATTAAAAATGTATATTAATATTAGTGATATTTATCTGCTGTGTTATGTAATTTCTGTATTCACTGGCGCCTAATTGCGTACTTCTGGATTTCAACACAAAAGTAAGAAGATAACACAGTGTGTTTTCAACGCCAACACCTCGCATGAGCCATGTCTTATCGTGACGTTAGTCGAGCGGAAATACATGCGATAGACGTAGGTAAATCTGTGCCGCACGTGTCGCAGCTATAAATCATAGTGGTCAAGACCCTGAAAATATTGCAACAATAGGGGTCCCCAGATACGGGATTGGTGACGACAGAGGCGCTTACTGAGGAATAATGGCTTTTAAGAGATGGTCTCAATGACTCTACGGGCGCTTAGGGAACGATGTTACAAATACTAGACTTTCTATGAATTCCGACGACAATCTGTTTCATAATTTTGCCGACGTTGGCGTATACACGGGATTGCATTAAAAGTGATATCACGTACCGCTCGTAGTCTTTGTCAGTTCAGTATCTCCTGATCAGGCGCAGTCATTGTGAGTGATTGGTTTAATTGGTGGGAGGAAACTTCATGATAAGTGCCGGATTTTTTGTCTGATTATTTCGACGGGTTTTATCTTCGGCTAGTCAAAATTCGAGTGAAACGGAGGTGGGTTCACCGGAGTTGTCAACGTCACTTTAGAGAGGATTGCGGGCTTTAGAGACTTAGCAAATTCTTTCGAATCCGTCTTTGACAACTGTTCCTGTCGAAGTGGCGTCATGCCGCCAGTCACATTTTAAGCCCTCCTGACTACAGGTGCAGGCCTGGATATGTGTACTCCCGTGTCCCCATATAGCAGCAAGGCAGTTTATAAAGTAGGATGCGACTGATTCACGTTTCTTTGTTTTGTGTGATTTTCTTAAACTGCCTGAATCTGCTCATGCAGCAAATGGAGCCGCGGACTCAAACTGTACCCTAGACATAGAACCATAGTCATGCTAACAGTGAAAAGGTCATTGCGTATCCATCTCGGCTACTCGATTGAATTTAGCGGGTGATAGCTGTTACACCACGAAAGAACGAAGACTGCCTATGACGTTGCACTTTACGACTCGCTTGATAAGTTTTCCGTCTCGTTATAGCCAAATCCAAATTTTCTTTATTTATGGCGAAACTTCAGGGATTGCATTTGTGTGGTTTCATTCAACATGTACGCACTCACAGATGTGGCATAGCACTTCCAGTATAGAGCCACAAGCCTTGCTACCGTAATTCTATCACGGGGTGAAATAAGCGACTAGCTTAAAGAACAGCTGTCAGAGGATTCTACTGCCGAGGCGGGGTCGGCCTGCGGGTACGATGTCCAGACGGCAGGGCGATGGTCGACCCAGCTGAGCCAAGTGCTCATGCGGTTTTTGGCGGCATGCGTGTTCGGCTGAGCTCTGGCCACGCAACATCTCACAGGTATCTCAGTGGCTCCACCGTCAAATGGCTCGAGCTCCAAAAGCAAACATCAGCATGAAAAAAAGGCCGCATACTAATAAAGAGGAAAACAGATTTCGAACGTACAAAGATTATTAGAAACAAAATTTTCATCAAAGTACAAATAATCACTGACGGTTGTCTGATCTTGTCTATAAATTTCGAGGACTTTCTAAAACGCTATGTGAGTTTTAGATTCCACGTTCCGCGCTTAGAAACACCTTTATTACAGCAGCCACTTTCCACAGTTCTAGTATGAAAACCGTGCACGGAAAAGCAAAAATGAAGAAAAAAAGTTACGCAAGCATTTGAGCACCTGGCACTTCCGTGTCGGGTCGAAAAATGAGCTGTCTCAGTTAAACGTGACATATTAAACGTGTTTTCAAAAAAGCACTCAATATGTTTCTTCTTTTCTTTTTTTTGCAGGACAAGTTTGTCAGATGATAGATTTTCTATCGAACTGCGCAAAATAAGGGACGCAGAATTTCCACCTGCTCTTCGCACGTAAGTGTTCCTTTCAGCACCCTGTCGCTACGTTTTATTTTTCTTTTGGATACATGCTTTTCGATATGCACTGACATATTAAGAAACGCAGACCTGCGTAGCGATTCCTTGGCATCTCGTTATCGCTCTGTCAGCAATTGAGATTACGGCATCATATGATGAGAAGGCCGAATGAACAGCGAATCCTGAAGCAATGTGCATGTACATGATAAGCTAGGACTCTGCGTTTTTTAGGTTGTCATTAATTATATTAATCGTTTATACCGCTGCTTCAAAGAAAGTCCAAAAGCTGGCGTTTCAAGAGGCAAAGCATGTATCCCAAAGGAAAAATAAAAACGTAGCGACAGGGTGCTGAAAAGGAACACTTACGTGCGAAGAGCAAGCGTGGCAATTCTGCGTCCGTTATTTTGCGCAGTTCGATAGAAAATCTATCATCTGGCAAAGTCTGGTCCTGCAAAAAAAAAAAAAAAAAGAAAGAAAGAAACATATTGAGTGCTTTTTTGAAAACACGTTTAATATGTCGCGTTTAACTTTGAGACAGCTCATTTTTCGACCCGACACGGAAGTGCCAGGTGCTGCAAATGCTTGCGTGAAGTTTTTTTTCTTCATTTTTGTTTTGCGTGAACGAGTTTTCATACTAGAACTGTGGAAAGTGGCTGCTGCGTAAACAAAGGTGTTTCTAAGCGTGAACGTGGAATCTAAAACTCACATAGCGTTTTAAAAGAAGTCCTCGAAATTTATAGACAAGATCGAACAACCACGTCCGGTGACCATTTGTACTTTTGATGAAAAATTTTGTTTTAACTAATCTTTTGTACTTCGTTCGAAATCTGTTTTCTTCTTGTGTATGCGCTTGCTTTTTTCATGCTGATGTTTGCTTTGGGCTTCGAGCCATCTGATTGGTGCTAAGAAAACCCTGTGTGATTGGTTGCGTGGATAGCTCCAGAATTTGCCGAACCCAATATAAGCAGCCGCCAAGGCCCGCAGAGGACTTGGCTCCGGGATACCAAGCCCTGGTCGACATCGCCCTGCCTCTGGAGGCCAGCCTGCACGTCCGACCCCCTCTTCGGCAGTAAAGTCCTCCTGACAGCTATTCTTGGCTGTCAGCGACTCTACGTGATGAATTTACGTGTTCACGAAACTATTGGCTTCCTATACTGGAAGTGCTTATGCCAAATCTGTGAGTACGTACATGTTGAATGAAACCACACAAATGCAATCCCTACGAAGTTTCGCCATAAATAAAAAAAAAATTTGGTTGACATAACGAGTTGAGAGGGGCTATCAAGCAGTGTCAAAAGTGCAACGTCAAGGCAGTCTTCGTTTTTTCTTGTGTGTAACAGCTATCACCCGCTAAACCGATCAAGTGTAGTGGATACGCAATGACCTTTCGCTTTTAGTTAGCATGACTATGGTTCTATGTCTAGGGCCTGGTGAGTCCGCGGCATCCTCTATTTGCTGCATGGCCATTGAGATCAAGACAAGGAACGAATCACAAAGCAAAGAAACGTGAAGATAATCAGTCACGTCCTGCTTTTATAAAACTTTTTTCTTCTGCTTATGGGGACACGAAGGTACACATATCAAGGCTCTACGTGTATCAGGAGGGCAAAATGGCTGTGATGGCAGCAGACGCCCACTTCGGAGAACGGATTGTCAAAGACGGACGGACCTCGCAAAGTCTCTAAAACCTTACGGCAGGGCGTCTCTCCACTGACGGTGACGTTGACAACGTGAAACTTCCGGTGATCGGAACCCTACACTCCGTTTCACTCGAATTTCGACTGTAGCCGAGGCTAAAACCCGATAGAGCCAATCAGGCAAAAAATTGCATCGTCTCGGCGCTTATCGCCTTTATGAGTTTCCTCCCACCGGTTAAACCGATCACTCACAGTGACTGCGCCACGATCCTGCACGTTATCTGTCCATGCTTGGTTTAACAGGAGATACTGAACTGACAAAGACTACGAGCGACGTGATTAGTCACTTTCGGCTCTGTCCGATTCGGCTGTTTCGTATGCGTAGCGTCGGCTGCGGTGTCATTTAAAGTGAAACGGAGTACAGCTGTCGTCGGGTTCATAGAAGTCTAGTATTTGTAACATCGTTCCCTAGCGCCCATTGGAGTCATTGAACCAGCTGTAAGAGCCATTATTCCTCAGTGAGTGAGACAACGCCTCTGTCGTCTCACCCAGTCCCTATATCTGGGGACCCTACCTGGTGACCCCCTTGTGGCCCTTCAGGATGTGACCACTATGTTTATAACCGCGACACGTGCGACGCAATGGACACCTAGAGTTTGTAAACAATGCGAGATTCTTCGCATGTATTTCCGCTTGTTTGAGCTAGCGTGTTTGACAAGACGTGGCTCATGCGAGGCCTTGGCGTTGAAGGTACGCTGTGGTTACATCTTCTTACTTTTTGTGTTGAGTCAGAAGTACGCAATTAAGCGCCAGTGATACGAGTACATAACACAGCAGGTAAATATCAATAATGTTAATCTTCATTTTGGTGAGTCCAGGAACAGCTAGCACCTAAGCCCAAAAAGTGGTACACTGTAATGGGAATAAAAAAACACGTAAAAAGCAACAAATGAGAAAGATACGAGCAAACTTACAGTCCACACACATGGTTCAATTGCACGCCGAAATGTGCTCACGTCACAAAAAATATTCATACAGAATAACCTAGCTCATTTAACTTGGATTGAGTTTTTGTAATTGGCGACGTATCGTACGAAATAAATACATAATTAAATGGGGCATTCGTTCACATGAACTGAAGACATTAATAGGACAGAAAACAAGAATATTTATTGTGTTCTCTCGATGGCTCTATGATTTATTACTGTTCACTGCTTCGGATTGAAATTACGGTCATATCCAGCGCAGAACAATAAAATCACAAAGAAAACTCACTTAAATACAAAAATGCATTTAGTATTAAAAGAAACAGAGTTATTCGGAGTTCTCCACGCAGAACGAATACCATAAATTACCGTCTTTAGGGATCTCAGAAGTCAGTTTGTTATGCAGCCACTTTCTTCACCCTTGCAGTTCACTACCTGGTACAGATCATCCCTCTTTTGTTTGGTCACAGGAATCTCGTTTCTGACCGATTCCAGATAACCCAGGTCCACCTCAGCAATCACGAGCTCTTCTCCGATCCCGGCCGACTGAACAACCTTGCCGGAGGGATCTACCAACATGCTGTAACCCCAAGTGACGTAGCAAGCCGCTTCATCCCTGGCCAGCGACGTGGACGCCACGTACACCTGATTATCAACCGCCCTAGCCCTTTGAAGCAGTTTCCAGTGCAGCGGACCCGTGGCCAGGTTAAACGAGCCCGGGTACACCAGCAGCTTGCAACCGAGCTTGGCATATATCTCGGCCTGGGGCGCAAACCGGAGGTCGTGGCAGATCCCGACGCCAACCTTGCAGAAGGGCGTGTCGAAGGTGGTCAGTCTGTCGCCCGCCGCGTAGTAGTCCGACTCGCGGACGGTCATCTTGCCTGGGATGTCGACGTCGAATTGATGCACCTTGCGGTACTTGGCGAGCATCTCGCCGTCCGGTCCGTACACCAGGCAGGTGTTGTAGAGCCTGCCGTCGTCGCTCTCCGACACCGTGCCGCCGACAAGATAGACCCGATGTTCTTCGGCGCACCTCGATAACATCTCGCTGGACCTCCCGGGGATAGGCTCGGCGTATTTTGGGTAGTGCTTCGTGTTGAAGGGAAAATTGAAAAATTCAGGAAGGCACAACATCTGGGCTCCAGTAGAAGCCGCCTCCCTTATAAGCTTACTCGCTCTTTCGAGGTTCTTTGTCTTGTTGGTTGTCACGGCGAGCTGAATCAGGGCCAGGCGGAACTTGCTGGAAGACATGGTTATTGATATCGAGAGGACGAATGATTGGTTTTGGGGTTCGCGGGGTGGAACAGCACCGGGACAGAATAGTCTCTGATAAAACAGCACCGGGATAGAACAGTCCAGGATGCAACAATACTGTGATAGAACGTACAGTCCTGGATGGAACAACACCAATCGAGTTGCAGATCTCAATCAAGGTCCGGAGGGTCCAAATGCAAGCCAAGAGTTTTCCACTGCTGGTGGCGAAGTGACTGTAGTCATTCGGCAATGAGAGCCTCAGTGCCAGCGATGGTGGTGCAGCGGTCCGTATTACGTCGGATCTGCGCAGGAAACGAAAATCAGAGCGCGAATGTACTTTCGCTACGTAGTACTTCTACAAGATGGATAATGTAGAATAAAACGCTGTCGCAATACCGTCATGCAAGATACAATTTTTGCGTTACGTTTTTCTTGACCCGTCTTAAATCGAACGTTAGGAATATATACAAATTAGCCTAGGTAGAATAAATCGACAATCTCGTCTTTACAAAAGAAAAAAAAAGAAGAATAAAAAATGGAAGACGTATGCAAATCTTTGTAACACGAAACTAGAGCGCAGCTCTTGAGGAGGAGGAGGGAGCGTGCGGAGGAGAGTGTATGGCCCTCCTCCTCCTTTCCTCATCCTCCTTCTCTTCCCTTAAAGTTGGTTTTTAAGTGGGGTTGAGTAAAAGCGGAATTAGCCGATACTATAAAATCCTTTTTTTTTCTTTTTCTTTTTTTTTAAAATAGAGTTACGCTTTGCCGAGCGTACCCCGTTTCGAAACAGATATCACATTTTTACACCTAACCGTTGTCTCGTTCAAGAGCTCTTAATCTTCTTCTAAAGAAATTCGTTAGAAAATGGGGCTCGCTTTCGGTAACCATTCAACACCATGTACTCGAAGTGGTTCGCCGGTCACCAACGGTTAGCTCGGATTTTTTTTTTTTGCAATCTGGTTCAAACTGTTAGCACTACATTTGGACGGAAAACGAGCGTTTCGGTAATGCGTAGTTTATTTCTGAAATAAATAAATAAAATAAAAACACATTTTTTTATATTTTGTACGTTCTCACGCAATTAAAGAAGCAACAGAATGCACGGACATGATTGTAAACCTGAGGATGGGGTAGAAAAAGAAAACGCGAAGGAAGACAGAAAAAGAACGGCCCGCTCCGATCCTCGAGTGGTGCTGCTCGAATCAGATGATGTTGGTACTTCGATGTAAGAATCGCGCTCCCTTAATTTGTGGATGATAGACGCGACACTTTATAGATGCTCTCTTACACTTTCCTATCGTATGAGGATAACCTAAGACTCTAACTTCGCGCCTGTTCGAAACAAAACAAGAATTGCGCGTCGCAGATCTAACCTCGCACACTGCTGCTGTTCCACGCCGCTCGTCCAGATGGCAGTCCTTGTGACGACTGCGCCAGCACGCCGCTTTGTTTTATGCTGTAGTTAAAGAATCGTGTTGTATTTTTTCTTTTTCCTTTCTGTATTGTTTGTTTTTGTTAATGAGTTTGAGGTTTTAGTTCTTCCTCTGGGGGAAAAAGGCGAAAAAGAAAGGACTGGGACTTCTTTCAGACCCGGATTCAAACTGCTCATACAACATACAAAGGACAGTCTGCATACAGTAGGGAGTTTTAGGGAAGCGTCTTTGCCCTACCGATACGGTACGGTGGGCCGTCCGGTACGAACTGCGCATGCGCTACCTCAGAAGACTCGCGCATGCGCAGTTCGTACCGAAGTGCCCTTCGTATACCGTATCGGATGTGCAAAAACGGTTCCCTAAACCGTTCTACTGTCTGAGGCATGTTTCTTCCTTGTACGACGGTAACATTGGTCGCCCAAACACTGCCTGCAAACATGTTCGAAGCATGAGCATGTGTGAAGCAATCCGTGCTTCTAAACATGCTTGAGATGCGTTCGCAGATCATTCTTTCCTCGTTTCTACAACGAACACCGTGTGTTTTTGTACGATGTATAAGCGGCATGATGGCGCCTTAGGAATTCGACAACATTTAAGCGTTGAAAAATAATTAATTCAACCCGAAGGAAAGTAGCCGGTACGCGCGTGGTGGGGATCTCTTTGTGATGCCCCTTGCTTACGTAACTCAGGTTAAGACTGTCTTCCGGAATTCGAAAATCGTTCTGTCAAGACCGGCTATAACGAAGTCAACGGGAATCGGAAGTTACTTCGCTATATCCGCTATTTCGTTATAACCGACTTCGGTTATAACGAACTGCAAAAAGAATGGCAGATCGTGATCGCTTCGCTGTAGCCGGTATTTCGTTATAACAGACTTCGTTATATCCGGTCTCGACAACATACCTTTCTTTTTCTTTTTTGCATAAATTACCAACAACAAGAATACAAGGAAATGGAGCGTACGCGAAATCAAACTCAGACAAATAGATCGTCTCCAGCGTTCCGCACTGCTCTACGCACCTAGTTACGAGATCCGGAACTCTGCAGGCGAGGCTAGCGTAGAGGAGGAGAAAAACGATCTACAAAAACTCCCAGATGTAGAAACGGAACGTTCACGGTGTATGCCTACAAAGAGAAACCTCGCTGTACGTCATCTGTTAAGAAAATAATGAGAAAAAAAAAGAAGAAAACACAGACACTCGCTGAACAGAACTTCCAGAGAAGAGGAAAGGAAACAAGCGACGTTTCGGGCGAAGGGCGAGCGCCCGAAACGTCGCTTGTTTCTTTTCCCCTTCTTTTTGCACGTCTTATCTCTCGTGCTTTTAGTTTTGTGCCCATTTTTACGTGCCGGCAGCACCCCGTCCATGCATCCGCAAAGCTAATAAAACAGTTTGGTGAAAGTACAAACACGAAAATGAGTGTTGTTTTATTAGGCTAACGGGATTTTGTTATCTGTCCTTTCTTTCTGCTATAAGTAAGATATTGAAAGAAACTTCAAAAGCAACTATCAACTTTTTTTACCGTAGTCAGATTAGTCTGCTCAACTCGTTTGCAAGAGTTAATTTCTACTAAACTCCCATCACGTTTGACTACGGTACTCAGTAACTTAGCTCCACTTCATTTGACATCCAGCTTAACTTGGAACGAGCACATGGATCACATCACATTAAACGTATCTGGAAAACTCGGTTGTCTAAGGCTTACGCTGTACAAGGCACCCCAATAAACACGCCTGCTTGCCTATAAAGCTATAATTCTACCAAAACTAGAATATGCAACTATATTCTGGAGCCCGCACCAAGATTGTTAAAAATCTTGAAGCTTTGCAAAGTAAAGCAGCCCGTTTCATTTCTGGAAAATACTCACATCAAACCAGTGCCACAAGTTTAAAACAAAATCTGGGTCTGTCGTGTTTGGAGATAAGAAGGAAAATTTCACGCTTGTGTTTTTAGAGCGCAGGTCTTAGGCACCCGTTCCGGCTTTAGCGGCGTCGCCGTCGCCGTCGGCGTCGCCGTCGGCGTAACCGCCCCAGGTCACGTGGCCCCTGAGGTCATGTGACCCCCAGGTCACGTGGTCCCCCGAGGTCGCGTGACCCCCCCCCTCCCCGTGCCTTCCCCTTCTCCTTAAGAGCTGCGCTCTAATTCGACGTTACAGGGAGTTGTAAACGGCTTTCATTTTTTTTCATCGAATTTATTACAGTGACCCCACTTTCAGACAAACTTTCTGTGGGCCTGCAACCCATATTTCGGCCCGTTGTGATAACACCCTGAAAGTGGTACCTTTAGCATCACGCGCTACTCTATTCCTCTCATTTCCGTTCGTTTTGTGTATTTCAGATTGGAACGCACTCCCAGACTCTTTGGCAACTGAACGTGGTGAGTTGTTGTTTAGGTAAAAAGGTGGCGATTTATTGTTGAATTAATGTTTCAAGGTGATAGTAATCTGTTGGTTTGAATGTGCTTGGCATTGTGTACATGACTTGAGTCAATCAAAGGTCCCTCTCATCTTGTTCTTTCTTGTTTGATCGTTCTTGAACCCAAAGGTTTGTATGTATTGTGCTTTTGTGTGATTTCTTTCCCAAATCCTCGGGTTCGATCGTTTCTGAACCCAAAACTTTATATGATTTTTTCCCAAATTCTCGTTCATGTAATACGTCCGAAAGGATGTCTTTAAGCAACAATAAATGAAATGAAATATGCACTGAAATATTAAAAACGCAGAGCGTATCGATTCCTTGGCATCTTGTTATCGCCCTTCAGCAATTGAGATTACGACATCATATGATAAGATGGCTGAATAAAGAGCGAATACCAAAGCAATGTGCGTGTACATGCTAAGCCAGGCGCTTCGTTTTAATGCGAATAGCATTCTTTGGCTACTTCATGCACTTTTCGTCTATGTATCTATCTATCTGGCTATCTAATCTCTTACGCCGCGGGTCGATAAATAAATAAAAAAGACCGGCGCCGGCTGGGATTCGAACCGTTGACCCTTTGATCAGCAGGCAGACGCGCTAACCACAGAGCTATGAAGGCAGTCATTCAACGCATTTAAACGGTTGTTTATATCTTTACCATAGACGCGCTTTACAGCGCTGTCACAGTTGCCGGTGGCGCGCGCCCATGCACGAGGGCTCATTCCGCTTCGTGAGCTGAGCACGGCCGCTAGCTCACCCTCTCCCGCGCTCGGGAGAGGGTGATGTAGCGGCCGTGCTCAGCCTCACGAGAGCGGAATGAGCCCCTCGTGCATGGAACGCGCGCGCACCGGTAGCTGTGACAGCGCTGTAAAGCGCGTCCTATGGTAAAGATATAAACAACCGTTTAGAGTACCGTTGGTTGAGACTAGCTGAGACGCCAGAAAGTCTGGTCGGTACCATTTTGAATGTTTGTGCGTATGGCGCGTCCTTTGCTCGCCTTCCTAAGTGACACAAACGCACGTGCTGGGCTGCGGAGATCGTGCGCAGGGCTGTGAAAGTGTCAACAAATTTAGAATCGCCTCAAGAGTGGGCTGGCGTATCTAGAGTGTGCCGGCCACCTGACGAACGCGCATAACTCCGCACCGTTTGATGCTATTCGCATTAACGTAGATAATCATTCCCAAAGGATGGGTTCTGCTGATTTTTTTATGTTGTCATTGATTATATTAACGTGTACACCTCCGCCTCAGATAAAGCCAACAGCTGCGTTTCAAGAGGCAAAAAATGTATCCCAAAGAAAAAAATAAAACGTAGCGACAGGGTGCTGAAAAGGAACACTTACGTGCGAGTAGCAGGGTGGAAATTCTGCGTCCGTTAATTTGCACAGTTTGCTAGAAAATGTATCATCATCTAGAAAATATTACATCATGTGACTCGCTCTGCAACGAAAACACATTAAAAATTTTAAATTCTTTTCCGTAAACACGTTTATTGTGAAACTGCGCGACAGCTGATTTTTCGGCCCGACACGAGACTGCCAGATACGCAAATGTTTGCTTGGAATGTTTTTTTTTTTTCGCTGTGAATGAGGTTTTATACGTCAGAACCGTGGAGAGTGGCTTCTGCGTAAACAAATGTGTTTCTAAGCTCGGAATGTGGAATGTAAAACGCACAGAGTGTTTTAAAGATATCCTCAGAATTCATAGCGCGTAAATTTATTTATTTTGCTGCCCTCGTAGTCACCTTAATAGTGTTTCAAGTCATAGTTTGGGAAAGTAACCTGACCTACCTATTGGAAGGTATCTAACTCCACCTCACATTACATCTGACCGCAGCCGAGGCTACGATTCGGTTCAACCAATGAAGTCGCTCCACAACTGTGTCGTCACAGCACTTCTCTGCTTTGTGCGCATGCTAAATGATGAGCTAACCCAATCATGCACAGTGAACTCAGTGTGATTCTGCGATATTTTGTATTTTTCTTTGTGTGAAATGAAGCATAAAACTCCTCAAACTAATGCTGTGCTTGCCGGGCTTGCGCCTCCTTAGTGGAAAGGAAGTCCGTTCGAGGGTGATGCTCGAACAAAGCGCAAAAATAAAAAATATTGGCAAAGTCTTTGGTTTGCGCTGAACGCCCTTCGGCCAAATATGAACGACATATCTCCAAGAAGGCAGAGATAGTCCTGCACACGCTACTCGAAGAAAAGTTATCGATTGCCATTACAATTACTCTCGGTTAAAATGTAGTTAATTAGGTTACGTGATAACTGAGAAAAAAAAAGTAATTTCTTAAATCTTCGTTTAGAGGTTGCCTGAGGGCGTTTTAGCGGGGGAATTTCGCAGGTTTAAAAAGCGGGCTTTCGAAATGTTCATTATTGGATTCAAATCGCCAAGTTGTTAATTGCTTATCTTCTTAAATCACCAAGTTTGTTAAGCCACGCTCCTGTGTGAGACTTAGTTCGAGGATTTCTTGGTAGAAACGTTCCCAGAAACAAATGGCGCCATTGGAAAGACGCCATTTAGCTTTATTTCATTATGCCATTTGGAGGCATAAAGGTAACGGTTACGATTCATTTATTGATGTATTCAAATTATTACAAAACTATAAAAAGATTAATCGATTACAAGTAATTTCATTACTTGTACTGAGTACCGCCTTGACACGGACGAGCATCGTATAAATGCGTGCCGTCGTTTAATCAATACTGCGTGATGCACGTTGAAATGATTCGATTAGTAACTTCACTGCACGAAAATCCGTTTCTCCTTACGATGCACCGCAGCGCACGCCCGAGTCCTTTCAGGCAGTCCGGCCCCGTGAACGCATCGCCTGACTGCGCGCCCCCAAACGCCACTGCATCCCTCTCAAAGGCCACGTGACTCTTACACGGCGTTGGATTGGGTCCGTGGCTCGTAGGGTCTGCTGCGGTTCATCGTAATTGGCGAAGCGAACCATACACTTTTCCCTGCGGCGCCGTAACCCTACAGTCTCAGAAAAACAAAAGAAAAAAATGTAAATTCTTACACCCCTTGCGCCATATAAGACACCCCAAAATTTCAGTTCGACGTATAGAGGGCGCTGACGTCGAACACACAGTACGAACTTTCACGAGCGACAGCCGAGTGGTACAACTTCATAAAATAGCTGATGTACGTATTATTGACTACAAAAGAGTCTCCGATTTTTCTAGGCCCTACTGCAAAACCGCAGTGTTTTTTTTTTCGTAGGCTTTGACACGTACTTTAACTGGGTAATAAGTTACATCGCACCGTTATCAAGCCGCCCGTAAACTTTGGGGCCGTCTGTTCGACGTCAGTGCGCTGTACATCGAACTAAAGTTTTCGGGTGCATTATATGGAACAAAAGAGGTAAGACAACACTTTTTTTTTAGAGTATGTGGCCAATCTTACGGCTGAAGGGGCCTCTCGTTGTATACTTAGCTTAACCGCAGCATAGCACAGAGCGAACACAATAACGCCCCCTGAAACCAATCAGAGCGATGGAGGCGAAGCACGTGACAACCGTTAAAAAAAGTTCAAGAGCGTATTTCAAGGAATTCGAGAAGAAGGAAATGAAGGAACTGGTCTTTTCACCTGGACCCTCTTTGTGTGTCCCAAACGTCTCTTTTGTCGCCCTGTCGCTCACAAGTCGTAAGAAAAATGGCACCTCCTCTCCTTCTTTCCATCCTTTGACAGCACTGGGCGGTACTAGTGAAGTAGAGGCTAGGTGAACGCGTGTGTCCTCCGGCAGACTGATGACCTACTTGGACCGCAGGCGAACCCAACGTGCAATTCGCATTTGACCAAATAAAATTTAACGATGGAGCATTTGGTAACATCTTCAATCTTGACAAGGCAGGGAGCGTCACAGAAATAGCTTGCTACGCACTTGGTTCCCCGAAAGTTACCTTGGCGATCATTCGCCAGCCAGTGATGACCACTGGTTTGTTGGTGATCAGTATTGGTGTTCCGCTGTCCAGGGATGAACGAAGAAAAGAAAGGAGTGATGTGAGTTTCCCCTTTCGGAGGAAATTCCCATCATGCTTAGGAAGTTTTGAAGCCGAAGGTAAGCCTTAATTGGTTCTGATTGAAGGATAGTGGGTAGACATCAAGACAACTTTTTTTTAGGGTCTACCCGCTATCCCTTTCATCAGAGCCAATCAGAGCTCGGCGTCATTCTGACGTCACCGGAACTCCTGCGCATGAAGCAGACAACTTGCTCTTCGCGTAGGGTCTGTACTTGCCTGGGTTTCCAGAAGCCATTCGGTCTTCGCTCTTTGTTGAATCAGATAGATTTTCAGAGACGATTCGCTAAAGCAATACCCCTAGAAGACGAGCCATGCACATGACGTCATCATTGGCGGATCTCCAACCTGCCCCAAGCGGAAAACATGCTCAAGTTTAAGAGTTCGCCGTAGATGAGTCAGCACCCGTGTTGCCTGCGACCTGGATGCCGTCTCGATTAATCTTATCTTCCCGCTCTTCAAAATTGCACGTGGCCACCAGCCAAGCCTTTCAGTTTCAGTCTGATCTGTCATCAGCTTGTGTCCCTTCTTCAGAAGGCACTCTTCTTGTTAATTTCCCTCTGGCTTCTTTTCCGCGGCCACATCCCATTTCATTTCCCCGGAAACTTCTATTGCCATTGGTTCACCCACTAGTCGGGGAGAAATCTGTTTCATTCAGCATATTTTGGTCGTCCTTGGTTTCTTTCACATCGCTCCATGTCCTGAACTCTGCTCATCTGCCTCAATTTCTTCAGAATCTACAATATTTCTAGCCACCTGTATCGTTGCTGGAATCGCTACAGCTCCTCGAATTCTTTTTTTTTAATCCGAAGCTTGGCTAACCTTCATAATAAAGAACTACACAACTGTAATTAAGGAAACAATACGAGAAAACACAAACATCTCTTAGAGTTAACACAGAAAACACATCCACGTACAATCCTCCGACATAGCACGCCAGAAAAGGTAATTCAGTTTCCAAGAAAATGGTCGTTTCACATATTCAACCAAAAATAAAATAGATGCCTAATTTGCATCAATTGTTGTATGGTGCACTGGGCGCGCATGGCCCACCCAAGGCGCTTCCACAGGTACACCGATTCACTGGTCGCGGTCAAGATCCCCCCGCTGATGATAAATAGGATCAACAGCGAGAGACACTTCGCCTCTCAATCTCTGTACCCTTATGTTGTTTTTTAAGCTAAATAACTTGTGGAAAATATTTTCATGACATACAACAAATGTGCCCAGCTGTGCCGACGGCTCCAGTGGCGTAAACTGCATGGTTTGTTTATGCCACGTGTTGGCTCTTAATAAAAATAAAAATTATTGCTATTTTGCTAGAAGTACAACTCTCGCACATTGCAGGACTACGCCGAGCCTTGCACAAAACTCCGGAACTAAAGTATAACGTACATTTTATACATTTACGTCGGTATTATTCGACAAATGTACGGGGCCCCGGCCCCCAAGATTTGTTACCCTGGGCAAGCAAAAAACGCGACAAAAAACAGGTTATATACAAAAAAAGAGACAGAGATTAAAAAAAAATATTGGGAGAACGTCCTTTTGTTTGCAAATTCAATGGGAACGCCTTGCTCGTCTAGAAAGTTCAGTGGAATGGCTAGTATGTACTTGAAGCACCTGTGGGCCGCAGTTTGTTCTAGGCAGACATGTGCCTATCTCAAATACTCTACTCAAGATACTGTATTTTAAATACTTTTTGAAGTATCTTGGTATCTTGCAAATACTTTTGATCGAGAGTATTTGATACTGTATTTTAATTACATTTTTGAGTATCTTGTACTTATTATCTCAAATACATTTTTGACATTCCGCCATTTTCCGAGTTTTTCGGTATGAAGTGGCATCGGCGTGGCACGAGGGAACGTGAACATTCTTTCCAGCAACCAAATCCTGTTGCTAGCTCCGATAAGCTACGGTGACTTCTCGCCTGACAACAGGTGTCAGGCGAGTCTTTCTTGAACGATCGTTAGTCGATCCGATCAGGCCTTGGACTCTGACTTAGCAGCGCATCCGCCGGCTGGCTGACACGAAACACCGTGAGACTCGAGGCGGCCGCATCAGCACGGTAACACCATAAAAAACTACTCTCATATTATAAAAGCCACCTTCTCGACACTCCATTGGCTGCGAAACACTTCCTTTGCTTTCCCTTCTGCAATACTCTCACTCACTCAAGCTGTCACACTCATCATGATGGAAGACGAAGGTTCTGTCCTACCGTGGCCGTATCTAAAACCTTATTTTGAATGTGTGTCCGAGAAAGGCAGCAATCTGCAAGTGAAATGCAAGCTATGCCTCCCCAAGACGAAGATGCTCTCCGTTGGCAAAGCTTCAAATTCCAATATCCGGAAGCACCTGAAGATACGTTTGAATTTTTATTCTTGCTTTCAGGCTTCAGCTCTACATATACAATTGTTTAATGTTATCTCAAAGCATTTGCATTCCAGACAACTCCTCTGTGTATTTATTTCGCTCTAACTGCAATTAAGATAAAGAACCTATTGAGTTTAGTATTGCATTTGGCGATTGTACTTCCTTTTGTCAGGGTAAACCGAAATTATGCGGTGATGTCTTCCAGCGCAAACGAGGACGGATATCCGACGAGAAGTTCGAGAATCAGCATCTGTTGCGTGCTAATAAACAATTCTGGTAAACCAGATTTGCGCAACTGTATAATTGTGTTTGTCACTGACGTCGATACAAATTACGCAATGCGGAAGTATCTTCAAAAGTAATTGAATTACATTTCTCAGTATTTGTACTCTACTCAAGATACTTTACAGTGAAAGTAACTTGAGTAGTATTTTAAATACTTTATGAGGCAGGTATTTAGTAACTTAACTTAAATATTTTTATTGATTATCATCCACACTGGTTCTAGGACGTGCCATCCTTTCTGACCCGGCGCTGCGCACTCCATTTGCAATGTATCTCTCTCTCTCTCTCTCTCTATATATATATATATAGTTCAGAGATCCGTACTTGCGGAGTTAAAAGAAAGGCATTTATTGTATGTATTACGACAGTTTTGCCGAGAGGCACGGCTTCGTCAGGAGATCGGCCCCGTTAGAGACTGCGATCTCCTGACGTAGCCGAGCCTTTCGGCGAAACTGTCGTAATACACACAATAAACTCTTAGCATAGGAACTCTTCCACGAGTGGTAACTGGCGCGCCCCCGAGTTTCCACGAGCTCAAGTCGTTCTAAAAAGAGTTGATTACATTTTCCCCCGGTCCATTGTTCTCAAACTACTCTGTCTTCACCTATATATATATATATATATATATATATATATATATATATATATATATATATATATATATATATATATATATATATATATATATATATATATATATATATACGAAGAGCGGTCCCTGCCGAAACGCCGCAATAAACTTGGTATTAAGAGCTCCGACAGTACGCAATCTTTGACTTTTAACTTTTCCCGGTCCTTTGTTTTATATGTACCCTGCTTCACGCACGCACGCACACACACACACACACACACACACACATGCACACATATATATGTGTACATATATATATGTATATATATATATGTACATATATATATCTATTATATTCGAGTTAAGATCTTGATAGTTAGGGAAGAGTTGCTCAGTATGCGAGTAGTATGGTAGCTTTGACTACGCGCGAATGGCCTGTTGCTGGCACTAAAAACAACCTATTTATGTTTGTACAAATTGTAGTTCCCCAGACCATGTGACAATAAGATGACCCAAAAATTTAATATTCCAATATGAATTAAAAGTTTTACAATGGGAGGTCACATGTGCCGATATTTGACAATGACACCTATGACCTTCGAGAGCTTTAGAGTAAGGTTTTAAATATGAGCGTCTTGCAACTTGTGCTCGTGGAATGCCATACCATACTAACTGAGTTTTTCTAAGCAGTTATTTGCTTCAATAACTAATACATCATTCGTAGCCTCCATAACGATACCAGCGCCATCTGCTGGTTCAAAACACCGTGGTTAAAAATCAAACAAACAAAGGTAGGGATGGGATATCCTCAATCGACACAAGAATAGGATTAACGGCACCCGCGCATTGAATATATTTTCTTTCTAATCTCTCACGAAAATGCTAAACGTTGTGTATTGCCTTTTTTTTCTTAATGGTATAATTCTATTTCCTTCTCAATGCCAGTGCATCACCTAATGTTTTGCAGGTTTTATTTATTTTGGTTCATTATGATTCGTGTATGTGTTACTTTGATTTGTTGTTATAGTACCCCTACAATAATGCTCCCAAAGGCGCCGCAAGTACCGAACAAACAAAATAAGTAAAGCTAAGATCGACTATTCATTTTATGTAAAAATACACCACTCATCGGCTCCCCCGCATTTTCACTTTGTACTCCAACGACACAACCTTGCCATTTGGCTGCGACGATTGCGTTTTAAACCAGCAAGGTATCATCATACCTGTGGGGAACATTTTTGTTTCACTTGCAATCGATCAGACACACCGTCCTTCTTTTTCTTTCTTTTTTTTCCCTTCTTTTTTTTTTCTTTTCACCGACGCGAATCTTCTGTTGCGCATTAGCCCGTCAAGCCTTCTCAATGTTGCGCAACGTCCGTATTGCATGACTCTTGGCGAGACCGGCTCTTGTGAGTTACGAATGCGAGAGGTAATGCTACGCAGATAAACATCTGTCGTAAAACATGACGAAGCGCCACAACTCCCTGTTTCTTCTTTTTTCTCTTTTTTTATTGTTGCGCGATTATTAGAGGGACGAGTAAATATGGCTGGGAGTTTCTTTGGTGAATGCAACATGCACAATTACACTAAGTCCTTCTTTTTTCTTCTATTGATGGTTATTATAACGACGAGTAAATATGGCTGGTGTGTCTTTGGTGAAGGCAACATGCTAAAATTATGCTACGTGCGTTCTTTTTTTTTTTTTTTGCATTGACGGCCATTTTAAATGCGAGTAAATATGACTTGAAGTTTCTTTGGTGAAAGCAATATGATAGAACTAAACTACGAACATTTATTTTTCGTTTTTATTAACAGTCCTAACGAAGGCGAATAAATATGGCTTAGAGCGTCTTCGATGAAAGCATTATGCTAAAAATCGACCACGTCTATTTTTTTGCATTGAGGATTAGTATAACCACCAGTAAATATGGCTTGAAGTTAGTCTGCTAAAACCAACATGCTAAGAGTATACCAATGTAGTTCTACATTTTTATGTAACATAACAATGTGGTCAAACAATACGTCAAGTACACTTCAATGCACTTTGAATACTTGAAGTATACAATTAATATAATTTTGCTCTGTGTTTATTTCTGCGTTACTCGTGTGAATATCATACAGCTCCGGCCAGTCCGTTTGCTAAAGCGTGCACCGAAAGTATATAGTCGCTATAATATTAGGAAAGAAAAATATACTTTAAGTCCATACTTGGAAATATGTTTTTTTTTATAGAAAAAAAAGAAATTCGCGTGCTTGCACTTTACCCAAATATGATACCAAGAATGGTACTCACATCAGAGAAAGAAACCGTCAGTGAATTGTAGTCTGATTTTGTATATCAACTGCGTTTTTATGAACAAGCTCATTTTAAGAGAACCTGTAGTTCGGAAATATGATAATCAAATATTGAACTCTTTTTTTAACGTTTTTTCTTACATTTGAATAATATTAATAATATAATATTAATAATGATAATAATAATAAATTTATTGAAGGTGCTTATAAGTATCATTTCGGCACCGTCAAAGTCCTAAAGACTTATAGGACTGATCCCAACCAAATATATACAAAAAGCACTCATAACGTTAAAAAAAAGAACAAAGAAGCTACAGAGAGTCAGAGACGCGACGAGGTAAATATCGTTAAAGACGAATTGTAGAGTACAAACTCATTACGAAAAGTCTTGAAGGTTTACGCTATTATCCTATGGACGCGCAAATAGTCTTCAGTTTTCTTTTTAACTTTTTGCGATAAGTGATGTCGCTCAGCACAGGTGGGATGTTAAAGGTTTGTGCAACATAATAACTCCGTACGCAAGTCCAAAATGAGTGTTGATTCAGCGGCGTGCATATGGTGCCACTTTTGGAAAGTCCGAATTATAATATTAATAGATAATAAGGATAATAATAATAATTAATTAATTCTAATAATACTCTTTTTGGCTCAGGAGCGCCGCGGCACCACAAAAAGGCCACATCCCGTACCACGGAGGTCCGTGGTCCCGCGTTAGCCTAGCAGCGGTCTCCGCGATGGGGAATTCGCGGGGCCACCATGGGCTGCTAACTTATACACGAACTCATCTCTGTTACGTCACGGCGCGGTGGTGGCGCGTCGGTCGCACTTCCGGTCCGGGGCTGTGGGCGGAAGGGCCATAGCCAGACGTGTATTCCTGCGTTGTTTTGAAAGGAACCAGACAAAAACCTGCCTTCTCGTCAAAATGCCGCGACTGGGGCTGTACCAAAAGTGTCGAGAAAGGTTTGAAGGTCAGTTTTCATGTGCTCGGTTCGTCCGATAACGTGGATATGTGCCGTGAGAAGGGGAAACGAGACGCCGTCGGACCACGATTGCTTGGGCGGGAAGCACTTTGGGTTGAATTCACGGATACTTGTGGTCGTTAGATTTATTTGTTTTGTTCCAACATAAACGCCGGAAAAACGTCAAGTTGTACGGACCACCTGCGGACTACGCTCAGTGCGTCTTCAAGTTCAAACGGCCGCCTGATCGTTCGAACTGTCGTCTGCTCTTTCAAACGTTTCTGCTTGTCGTCTGCTCTTTTAGAGGACACCGGCCCGTAGACCAAACATGGGCCCGGTACTTGCGATAAGAAGTAGGTGCAGGCCTCAAAAGACTTAAGGTTGAAGGTTGGTAAGCAGGCTCGATGTAAACAGTAGATATAAGGAGATGTTGATCATTGTTACCAGTGGCCATCACCGACTTGTTATGCCTGTTTCACTTGGTCCGATTCTGCTTGCGATTTTCAGTATCGACGTCGACCATCTCAGCTACGGTTCACGCTTTTGCAGCCCGAGCGACGTCGCTACTGAAAACGGCGAGCGAAATCTCATCATGTGAATCAGGCTTTAGAGTACATTCCGCGGCGTCCACGCGGAATGAATCGCCGCATGTCAGATTATTCACGCGAAGTTTTGCGGTGTAACGAGCCTCGGTAATTTCGCTGACGCCGCTCAAGTAGTCAGACATTGCCAGGAAGACGTAAAATCAACAATTCCAACGCGAAAAAGAGCGCGGGGACTCACACCGACGCCGACAACATCGCATTTCAATGGTTTGTTTATGGGCGACGGCGAGCTTGTTGCCCACACCCCCATCGCGCATGCGCGGCGCCGGTGGCGTCCGCTAGGGGCGCTCCGGGCGCTCCGGTTTGTTTGTAAACATGAGTTGGTGTTCAGGCTGGTATCGAGCGCCTGGCGAGGGCTCCTGCAGTGCCCGGCTTGCAGACGAGCCGGTCGAATCTCCGGTGACGCAGGGAGTCCAGCAACCCCGTGGTGGGGCTTCAGGTGTTGGCGCCGGCGTTGGCCGGGGCGACGGTCTTCACGAAAGCAGGCCTTGAAGTCTCCCAGCTTTCGGTCTATCTTGTGACCGAGCAGCGTGGGCACCCTGTCGATCGAAGACATGGTGTGTGCCATTGGTCTGACTACCTCTCTTGACGATGAAAAAGACGTTTTACACCCCAACACATTTTTGTATTTTAACGATTCGTCCAACATACTGCAAAAGCAGATTTTTCAGGCTGAGAGATAAAATTTAATGGCCTAAAATCAAGTAAAAGTGAACGCTAATACAATCAACGCTTACAAAATAGGAATGTGCAAAAAGAAGTGTTATGTTAGAAATCAATTATTTTGACGAACACTACGTAACAAAATATAAAATCAGCCTCCCCTGATTTAATTTAAAATCGCTCATTTAAATGAAAAATGCAATCGCAACACTCCTACAAGGTTGGCTGCTTGGCAAGACTGGAATAAGAAAAAAATCGTTATGAAACGTTGCTTTTAAAAAAAAAAAAAAGAAATATTGTGGCATTTAGAGCGAATCAACTCTTTCCATCTTTGCAGCGACAACTATTTGAGTTCTATTGGGTATCTTCAAGCTTGACAAAACGTGGTACCATATACATATTTTGAGAAGGTAGGTATGGTACCAGCGCCCTTGTTGATGGCATTTTTTGTTTTTTGTATAGAAGCTACAATCGCTTTTGCCAAAAGAACTCGAGAAGTATCTAAAGTTTTCTCTTTGGACATTTTACTAAAGAGCACTCGAAGCATGTTTCATTGTATTATATTACCAGCTTACATGGTGGCATTTTTGTTGTTGTTAACAATTGCAAATATAACTTACGCGAGAACTGTCAGAACGGCTACTGTGTTTTACTTATTTATAAAATTTTATTTATTTATTTATTTCAATATCCTCCAGGCCCTGAGGGCATTACAGAGGTGAGTGGTACAAGGCAAATTTGGAATATAAACAATACAAACTCTAGAAGCCAAGCACTAAAATGTTTAAAAAAATGTGTAAACAAGTTAAAATAAAAATTACAGAACAAGGGACACAAACAAAAAAAAATACTAAAGTAAGTAAACAGTCACCGCACTTTTAACAAGTCAAAGTACGGTACGTTTACTACTTGGCAGGAAGGCGATTTCACTCTGAAGATGTTCTTGGAATAAAAGAGGTTATAATAGGGCTGAGGTATTGCAATGAGGAATTCCGACTTTAAATTGACGATCTACGCGCGGCGAGATGAAAACAGGATTTAACATTAGTTTGTTTTGTAACGAAGTATTGGAATAATAAATTTTATAAAATAGACACAAACGAGATATTTTTCGGCGTAATGAAAGAGCAGGGAGTGATAAATTAGTTTTCATAGCTGAGACACTAGATGTGCGATTAAAGTTAGTAAATATAAAACGGGCACCGCGATTCTGTGGGGCTTCAAGCCCGTATGGAAATCATATATCTGCGCCATATCTGGCCATATCAAACATTATATGATTATATACAGCCTATATACAGACTTATCTGGCGTATATACAGACTGATATGGCGCATATACAGACATATCTGGCGTATATACAGACCTATCTGGCGTATATACAGACTTATCTGGCGTGTATACAGCCTAATATGGCGTATATACAGACTTATCTGGCGTATACATAGCCTTATCTGGCGTATATACAAGCTTTATCTGGCAGCCGGTTTTCAATATATTAAGAAGTTTAAAAAAGTTAAAAATTTACTTTGTTAGCAAAATGTGAATGACTCATTGTTCGTAAGCTAAATATTAGCACAAATAATCCCAAACTTTAGCTTTGGCAAGCCTAAGTTCGAGATTATTAGTGCTAGTTTTAACGAGGATTTCAATGTAGAATTAAACATTTTGAAGTACATATTACTGCGCCGGAATAGACAATTTGCTAAATCCCCCAAGCACCTCGGCCCATACTCGAGGAATCATGGGGACAGTATTTCTTCAGGTTGCCTAGTGATCGGAGGTTTCGACCAACTCTTTGGTTACACAGTTTTGAGTGTAATTCAGAGTCACCCTGAGCAAGTGCCGTATTGAACCCAAGTACCTGTCATATCACTTTTAACATTTTTCGCCAATGTCAGTACTGTGCATTCTGTTCAACCTTCAACCTGGATGAACTGCAGACATATCTCTTACATTATTATCATTCTCGTGCAGCTTCAAAGACGCTGATATTAAGTTAGAAACGCTAAAAATGCTAGAAACAGCTTCGCTGAATCCGAGCTAAATCCCAGTTTTGGTTGTTGTGATTTCTCGGCTTTTAAGTAATTACCTGCTAAAACAACAATCACGAGAATGATAATCTTGCAAGAGATTTCGGCGCCTCAACCTGGTTGTAGGTTGGACAGAATGCACAGTATCATAAACGCTGCCATTGACGAGAAATTTTAAAAGTGATATGACAGGTCCTTGAGCCCTTTGGGACGCTTGTTCAGGGTGACTTCGAATTACACTCGAAGCTGTGTAACCATGGAATTGGTCAAAACTAGCGATCACCAGGGAGCTGGATCACCGTTCCTATAATTCCTCGAGTGCGGGCAGGGCACTTGTGAGAATTGTAGACAATAAAAAGATATAAAGTGCTGATTTCAGGCTTGTGTACTTTTGATATGCCTCGCCAGATCTAGAATTTCCTTACTTAGCCAGATCTGGGATTTCCGAATCTGGCCAGGGATATCAGGCTATATCTGGCAGATATACCATATCAGGTTATATGTAGCCAATTTTTGATATGGTCATGTCTGAAATCTTCAGATCTGGCTAGATATAATTTTTTTGTAAGGGAGAGTCAGTCACGAGAGTTGAGAGGCCGGATCCCAGATTGCTGCGGCATAGTCTAGTCTGGAACGGACAAGGGTTTTATACATTAGTAGTTTTAGGGACACTGGGGCTAACCTAAAGTTTCTCTTCAGATAACCAAGCATGGAGTTAGCGTTGGCGATAATGTGGTTAGTATGAGCTTTCCATGACATGTTAGAAGTGATGTGCACCCCAAGCTACTTGACGCATAGTACAGTTACAAAAGGAATTTGAAAAATGGAGTAAATAGAAGAGATGGTAATTCTACGGAAGATAGTCATCGCTTTACATTTGTTAGTGATTAAGGGATATTTGCCACAAATCACACCAATCAGCCACAACTTGCAAGTCATTTTGAATAAGGGTGATGTCAGTAGTATTAATCACTTCTCGATAAATTACACAATCATCACTGAAGAGGCTAATAGATGATGATACACACAGTGGTAAGTCATTTACGTAAACTAAAAACAACAGGGGCCCCAAGACAGACTCTTGTGGTACACCAGAAATAACAGGTTTCATTGAAGAATTTACATTGTTAGCATGAACGAACTGGGAACGATTAGTTAAAAAACATGTAACCCAAGACAGCACGTTAGGATGGAGATTGAGTTGACTGAGTTTAAAGAGTAAACGTTTATGAGGAACTTTGTCGAAAGCTCTGCAGAAATCTAAATAAAAACACAGTCAATCTGGGATCCACAGTCAAGTATGGAAAGCACATCATTAGTGAAGGTCAGTAGTTGAGTCTCACATGAAAGGGATTTACGAAAGCCATGTTGGGATGGAGAAAAGAAGAAGTTAGAGTCAAAGTAGTTAACCAAATGAGTGAATATTATGTGCTCTAAAAGTTTACAAGGTGTGCTGATTAAGGAAATGGGGCGATAGTTAAGATCACTGTTTATCGCCATGTTTATGGAGTGGAATCACTTTCCCTAGTTTCCACTCTTCAGACAATACACCAGATGCAAGAGATTGCTCAAAAATCTTGAAAAGGTAAATTGCAATATAATTTTTAGTATTCTTAATGAGTGTGGAGCTGACATTGTCGACTCCAAAAGACGAAAGATGTTTTTAAGTTATCAATCAACTTTACAATTCCGTCATAGTCAATTACAAGAGAACCATTGGCACAAAGTTGTAATTAGGGTACACAGGGTGGGAGCAATCATCATCTACACGGAACGCTTTTACAAAAATTTCGTTTACAATGGAGCACAATGGTCAATTTGGAATAACAACACCATTACTAGAGAGCGAGATATCGTTCGTTTTGTTTCCATTTATAATACGCCAAAACTGTTTAGGACTGTTAAGTAACATGGTAAGTCAAGTGTTCAAAACGTTTTTGGCATGGAGAAGGAATCGCTCATGAAAACGTTAGAGCCCTATCGAGCCTCACAAGCATGTTGTTTCATCAAAGGAAGTTGGGTCAAGTACCCCTTCCTACTTGGTACGTGTATGCATACCTCATCAAAATAAATACAGAAACACATCCGGCCTTTTATGCCTTCTCCGTGATTCACAGATAGCATGTGGCCTTTCAAGATTATATAGCGTTTTATCCTGGCGAACGTGATCACAATGCGGTGTTGGAACAAAATGTGCAATCTCCTGCTGCCAATATCTAGAGATCTGGGCGATCATAGCGCTTGAGTCCGGGTCTATTTGACACGCTGAACCTAACGGCGCTCCTTTGTAGTACAGTATTCATAAACACCACTATCACCAAGCATACGCGTCAACGCAGCCCAAGGCAACCCTCTCTTGAGGCTACCGCAACATACCATGTAAGCAAACAGAAGAGAAATAAAGACTGACGCAACATATCATCTTTTCACTCGAGCTTTCCAGCAAGGTCCTCTATCGTCTTTGTCATACCTTTTGTTCTAGTCTCGTAGCACGATTCGCAAACCGGTATTTCCCCAGCAAGAAAAAGGCCATTTTGTTATGCTCCGGTGCTCACGACGGCTTGAATTCTTCTCGCTTTTTGTTTCTTTCGCTAGTGCGCTCCGACTGGCTATCGTCTCTTTGACGTCTCATTTTCAGTACGCTCGAATAATAGGTGCGTCAGTTCCTAATCTCGCGTCGTTCCAACCGGAATCCACGACAGCAATGACGCCACCACAAGTCGCCTTCTTCTGCGTTATCCTGGCTGCATACAGCACAGGTATATCAGTCTTCGACTTCAACGACCACCCGCGCATCTCAACGGAGAACTGTGATCCCAACGCCAAATCTCACAACATCGGTGACCGGGCAACCTGCACCTCCACCAGGCACGTGGATGTGGACACGACGAGGATTCCTCCGGAGATAGCAACCGTCAAGTGCAACTGCCGCGACAGCCTGTGCAGCAAACTCGGAGACTTCCGGTGCCAGGAAGTGACGGAGACCATCAAAGTCGCCTACGTCAACGAAACGTCATCGGTGGTGAGGCGAGAAAGCAAGGAGGTGACTGTGGCCTGCGTCTGTGCGATCAACCGAAGTGCAGGAGCACTTCGAGGCTTGAAAAGAACTGGAGAAGTTCAGCACTCATTCCGTTGAAGCTGGAATGGTATGAAATGTAACAATGTCATTGAACCACTGTCTTAAATAATAAATGTATGATATGTGAATAGTGGTTCGCATCAAATAGTTCTGCGTCATTCATAGCCTTCACAGAGCAAGGCAAGGCAACCACAGCTGGTTTTCTTAAAGGGACCATGAAATGATTCTGAAATCGAATTTCATCCACCGGACGTCGTAAAAGGTGCGAAAAGAAACACAAAAACACAAAAATAGGGAGCCAAAAAAAATTCTTTGCTATAGAACTTTTAAAAGAAAACTGGACTCTTTTGCGCCTTCTTTCCTTCGAAAGCTCTCTGCCTTTTGACTGCTATGCATCCGCGGAACTGCAGCACGTCAGCCGAATCCACGTCGCCTATTGGGTAAGCGCCTACCTCACCAGCACCGCGATCATAAAAAATAAATAGCAGGCAAATGTTTCCTAAAAGTTTTGTTAAATAATATTCAGATCCACATTTTGTAGCATAATTAGAGATGTGTGGCGAAAATTGCCAAATTTGATAATGCTGAGAGCCAAGCGCCATCTATCGTGTGGTAAACGAAGCTGAGAGCCAGCTCCGCCAGCTCCGGAGCTGTCCTTTTCCGATCAAATCAGCATGGCCGACAGCGTAGTTTGGTCACCGTAATCACGACGACCAACGAACGTTTATTTTTTTACGTGTTCTTCTCGCGCGTCCCGACTTCAAGCAGCAGGAAAAAAGTACTTGAAACAGACCACGACGAACAAGAACGCTGGATCCACAAACACCCGAGAGAAGCTACAACGCGTCTACGAATCCACCGAACTCGGCACTAGGCCTAGCAGCCGACTCAGTGGTGCGTTGCTTCAACGGTCCTTGGCCAAGACCGTCTGCCCACGACCGGTTGGCGTGCTGAATGGAATATGCCCGCGCGACCCTTGTGGACCCTTCCCGTATTATAGTTTGATCGCTGACCTCAATTTTAGATTAAGAGGTGAGGTCAATATCTTCCCCTTGTTTTCCGAGGCAGTGTTGACGAACACTGTCGTCGAAAAGGGACTCTCGTCGCTTCTGTCTTCTTGTTTTGTGTGATATAGAGCTCAAATAAACGCCGTATGGATTACCTTCGTAACACGGTATGTACACTTTGTTATTAGTATGCAATTTTTATTCTGACACGACTGCGCGTCACTGTCGAGCTATAACAGTACGTGGGAGCTACGTGCAATGCCGGTCCAACCTTCCTTTGCCGAGTGTCACGTCAGTATCGAGTTGCAATCGTAAAAGATCGGTCTCGAAGCGCTCACCAACAGTGCGAATACAGCACTTCCATCAAACGCGCGCGTCCGCTCAGAGTGTGAACAGGTATTTACGTGGCTCTTGCTGACACTGTCGTAGTTCAAACGTATATTTTTTAACGTCGGCTCGCTCCTGCATCTCCGAGGCCGTGTAAAACGCCGCGGCGATTTGTTTCCATCTACGTCGCTTTGCAAACGACTGACACGGGCCGCCTTTTACCAACAGTGACAGTTGGGTTGACTTCTGGAGTCTTCACCGGAAGACTCGCCGCACTTCCCAACAGGCATACCGGCGTATGAGACTAGTCCCATGCTGTCGCTGTAGCGCAACATATCTCATTGAATTTCGCACAGCTGCGATGTGTCCATGGCTATCGCGGCGATGAGAGGCGTCGATTCAGAAAATACGTCGGTGACATCAGCGCAGTAAAACTATACCGGCGCACCCCCAACTCGCCGCCGGTAACGCCCCCACTCTCCTACTGCCGAGAGAACTTCCGGTTCCTGTCCCAGCGTACGTCACGACCGTCAAAATTACGCCGCAACTTGTTTTGCGGTCAGTTGGAGAGAAGGAAAAAGTCGATATTTCATTATTTTTTTGTGTAGAAGTTAATGAACCGAGACGAAAACGGATGCCTGTTCGGCATTCAGTGAACGTTGAAGGTTTAATGTAAAAGTTATCTGGCAAAAGTAAAAAGGTCATTTCATGGTCCCTTTAAGTGTTAAGTTTAGACATGACACTGCGCTGTTCTATTCTAACCAATAGTCGCTCACTTTACAGATTTTAGATTAAAAGTTAAATAATTCGAGTAGCTCCCATTAAGAGTAAATATTTCTAGTAATTTCGTAGAGGTAACATTTTTCACCCACTACTGCGAGTATAGTGGTCTGTTAGTGGCACACAAAGAGTATGTACAAGAGGTAAAATGAAAGGTTTTCGAACAATGTCTTTGCCTCGACAATGTGATAACGTTTGGAAATTATGGTGAAATTAACATTTAACTGTAATCTGCTTTTTATGCTATCCTTCGTATAATATTCTTTTGCGACAGGCATAAATGCCAAAAATGATAATTCGCTTGAACTTTAAAGATTTAATAAAATCATAGATAATATTTTTTATGCACAAAACAGAAACCAGAACCTATTTTAATTATTCAGTTATTGTCGAAAAGGTGCTCCAGCAGTGAACCCAATGTTACATGTACATATCGTAGCTCATCTAACCCGGCCGACGAACGACTATCCTGAAGTAACCGTTGTCATCAATGTCCCTTGCACATCAGTGAGTGCATCAGACGGTACATCCCCGTCTTAAGAGGACGGACCCAAAATATGTGGCGAGATTCTTCACGACAACCTAACAAGGTTCAATTCAACCAAGAAACGTTATTGACTCATGAAATCGTAGCGCTTGTACTAGAGGAACACATGAAACTACACCCAAACTGTCATGTTGGAATTGCTTAGACAAGACGTATAAAATAACAAAAAATACGACACAAAGATCTCAAACGCAGCCGTGTTTATTCCCAAGATAATGGCAATAGACACCCCCACAACACCGAAACTAAGGGACATGCCGACGTAAAGACTGGCCGAACCTATCTAGAAAGACTAAAGGCTCGACTAGAGCATGTGCGCTTGGGTGTGATCTAGCGGATTATGACTGCTGCTAACCACTGCTTTCGACGACGTGGTTGCAATGGCAAGCGAGATCCTTGCAGAACATCGTGAGGAGCACTAGCGTAGTCGGTAAAATTCAAATGCAGCCTCAGTGGTGAGCCCTCCAAAGTTAGGGCACACCACCGATAAAGGACAGCGCCACCAAGAACCCAGCAAGAACAAGAAATATCAAATTCGCCAAAACTATATAAAGTTAAAGTTTACATTGCAGGTGTGAACTGTATGATTTTGTTATGTATATCCTCCCTGTCACGGCGTCGCGGGCCAGCAGTATGTAGTAAATAGATAAAATGAAATAAAATAACATAAATAATTAAAGTGATCGATTGACATGAATCCACATTGCCGGAGATTACCTTGTTGGGTCCTGAGTTGTCGTCTGTTCTCGGTGGTTTGTCTAACTTTGGACGCATATTCTCTTTCTAGCCATATTCTTTCAGTCCTTGGCGACGGCCTGTCAATTTCCTCGGTTTTATTTTTGCTTTTTGTGCGTGGGTATTTACCGCTGTTTTCTTGATAGTAATATCAGCGGCTTTCACGGCTTGGATCTATTTTATTCGTTTTTTTTCTCTCTCGGGGATTACATGATGATGTTTACAAACCAGCTCGCCTGTATACCTGATATTCTTTTGCAAGCCAAATATATTATTCAGATAAAGGAAGACAAAAATGTCTGCCCAGTTATTAATTTCACTTTTCATTTACCATGGAGTGAGGTTGATGAACCCAATTGTTCTAACCATATTACCGCTGGTTGAATTCCTCCTTCTTGTGTGAGCTCCCGGCTTATTCGTCGTTGGCAAGTCTGAAGAGAATTTTTTGTTTTGAGAACTAAGCTTACAGATGTTGCCCTGCCCGCACGATTTTTTTAAATCCGTTTCATCCATCCATGAAAACCAATGGTAACATTTCACGTAAATGAGCCTGTAGGCGGAAATATCGCCTAGTATAATGGCGTCAAGAGTGATGTATGTCTACATAGTGTCCAGGACATTGTTCTAAGAGCGATAAATATGTTGTCTTACACTGACAACGA
The DNA here is from genome assembly GCA_037355805.1 of Ixodes ricinus. Lineage (NCBI taxonomy): Eukaryota > Metazoa > Arthropoda > Arachnida > Ixodida > Ixodidae > Ixodes > Ixodes ricinus. Next base: position 40,917 of record JAZHYW010012530.1, read on the forward strand.
ATTATTTATTTGGTTTTGATAAAGGCCCGTAATTGTCGCAGGAAATGTTTTGTACGTAGTTTCATAAGACCCCACAACAAACAACACCAAGTTCAACTCCAGGCTTGTCCTCAGAAAGGGACACTGACAAGGTGTTTATGCTCTCCGAGGTTTTTATTTGAACATGGCTTGTAAAGCTCAACTACCCAGAACCTAATTTTCGGCTCGAAATTGGTTTAATTTCCCCAGAAAACAGCCGGTCGAGAAGTGGCTGGCTTCACTTCGCGCTTCACTCACTTTTTCTGTCGTCACGTGGCGTTCCAACTATGCGTACAAAATATATTCAAAGTCGTCGGGTCAGCCAGGGCGAATACATTCCTTATTAAGAATAGAAAATAATATAAACTCTACTTTGGCGGCCTCCATGAAACTGCAAATGAGTTTATCAGCAATACTTGGATTTGGGGCTAGTTGGTTTGACTTTATAACGTATGTTGCGCTGCGAAGTAACACTGAACACGTAAACACGTAATCTAGAGTTGACGTTAACGTTAAATTTTTTCGCTACGACATAAACACGCAAACTAGAGTTTATATAGTTTACGTGCTACAGTGCTTAACATCGCAGCGCAGTACACCTCATCATGATGGTGATCGAAAAATTTGTACCACAAATCACAGGAAGTGCATGTACACATCATTCTCGGCATGGCGACGTACCGCGGGCTGGACGGGCGCCATAAAGGCGCACGACGACTAACATTGCGACGGACGTGGGACCGCTACTTCAGAACGGTCGTTCGTGGTATCGGCCAATCGATCTTCAGGCGCAGAACATCGACCGGAAGGGATGTAAGTGCGAAACAACCGCACGACAAACGGTGCACCCACCTTCATCGTCTGCCTCTCACGCCGGAGCAGCGAAAAAAAAAACGCGGCCGGGTGTAGCCACGTGACTTCCGGCCATGAGCGCTCCGTGCTCGTTTTTAGGTTTCGGTTTTGAGCAGTTGCAAGTTGTCTTCGCTTCCTTAAAAATATAGGAGACTGCTGTACTAGGAAGCAACTGATTGGCTATAGCCTCCTGACACCATAATAAATCGCTCTGGCAAAATTTTTTTTTTAAAAATTGGAGAGGGAGGAGGGATTAGTGTCCCCTTAAACACAAGGCATGGTTTATTAGCTTCCGGCTCCTGGATTTGTGATTTGTTCTTCCGGCGTTTTATCTCGCCAAAACCGCAATCTTAACGGCCAGAGAGCAGAAATACTCCTCTGGACTCCCCCGGTCCTACGTTTTGAGCTGACAGTGACCTTAGTGTTAGAGACAGTAAAGGCACGACATGGATTTCATATCCAAAAAGATTACGATGTGATCATTTTTTTTGCGGGGATTGAGTAATCCTATACAAAACATTCTTGGTTCGTGAAAATTATTGTTTAGGTATTTCTCGTAAATAAAAAAAGAAATTCCTATTTTTATGTTTACACACAGCTGGAAGTTGGGTCTGCCTCGGTGGGCGTCTGGCGTCTCAGCCATAGATGCAAGGAATTGAGCCAGTGAGGTACAACCGCAAACCTGGATTTTTAACGTGCACCGCTCAGTAGTGATACGGGACCGCCCGTACCGGTACGATGCTAATCCAGATCGAAACGGGGCAGGGGTGGGGACTGCACCCGGGATTCCTGGGTTCTGCGGCGCGAGATTTCGGTCCACGTGCTCCGAGCTGGTGTGTAAACGAAGAAACAAAATTAAATGTCCTTCATGCCATCCCCGAAATATGCATATTCGTCTCTCTTTGTTCTCGCTTGGAGTTCAAGCTTGTACCGATACAGCACGCGTGGTTCTGTACAACATCTTGATTATGTTAGGGTGTCGCATAAATATATGGTATGCGTCCTGATTTTTCCTAGGTTCCTCGTTGTAAAACGAGCTTGGTTCAACTCCCATCCTAAAAATCAGCATGGGCTGTGGACCGTACTCCCTACAATCACTGACATGTCCTAAGGAAATGCAGGAGGTGCCCGCTTCTTTTTTAACGCAAATATTAATGCGAATGGCATTTTTGGCTACTTCACGCACTTTTCGTCTATGTATCTATCTATCTGGCTATCTAACCTCTTACGCCGCGGGTCGATAAATAAATAAAAAAGACCGGCGCCGGCTGGGATTCGAACCGTTGACCCTTTGATCAGCAGGCAGACGCGCTAACCACAGAGCTATGAAGGCAGTCATTCAACGCATTTAAACGGTTGTTTATATCTTTACCATAAGACGCTTTACAGCGCTGTCGCGGCTAAGGCGCGCGCGTCCATGCACGAGGGGTCATTCCGCTCTCGCGAGGCTGAGCACGGCCGCTAGCTCACCCTCTCCCGCGCTCGGGAGAGGGTGATGTAGCGGCCGTGCTCAGCCTCACGAGAGCGGAATGAGCCCTCGTGCATGGAACGCGCGCGCACCGGTAGCTGTGACAGCGCTGTAAAGCGTGTCCTATGGTAAAGATATAAACAACCGTTTAGAGTACCGTTGGTATGAGACTAGCTGAGACGCCAGAAAGTCTGGTCGGTACCATTTTGAGTGTTTGTGCAGTATGGCAGCGTGCTTTGCTCGCCTTCCTAAGTGACACAAACGCACGTGCTGGGCTGCGGAGATCGTGCGCAGGGCTGTGAAAGTGTCAACAAATTTAGAATCGCCTCAAGAGTGGGCTGGCGTATCTAGAGTGTGCCGGCCACCTGACAAACGCGCATAACTCCGCACCGTTTGATGCTATTCGCATTAACGTAGATAATCATTCCCAAAGGATGGGTTCTGCTGATTTTTCTCCTGATAGGCTGTACGGCGTTTTTGTCGACTCATGAGAGGCGATGAGAACGCCGAATGCGGGTGTGATTATTAGGTGCCCGGGACTCTCCACGTGTCGTCGTCGAGCTGCAGACATCTGATGCCCTCCGTCAAGTGCTGTTCCGCCTATTGATGATATCCAGCCAGATTGATCTATAAAAAAGACGTGCAGCAAAAACTCGTTGCATTTACAAATGTACGTGACCTTGACGCCTACGTCCGGGTGCTGTTCGACACTTTGAAACAAACAAGTTACAACTCACCTTGCCAGACCAGATTTACAAATGCGAAAATCGTCAGCCTAAGATTCAGTGCGGCCAGAACCTGTTTTACTGCTCGCGCCAAACGCAGACAAAAGGGAAAAAAATCGTAAATAAATAAATCTTGGCTTATCTTTCGTGTCCTTGCGTTTTCCAGAGCTTGTTAATGGTCGTTTATAATTTTTTTCTTTTCTTTCTATACGTAAAGCACCATTCACCGACCGGTTATTGGTTTCGTCACGGGAAAGTGGTAATTTCGTATTGCCCCGATGCTTATGTACGGCGGCATTTCTTCTTATTTCTTCGGGCTTCTCTCGCTCCAGCGCTCCTATTGGCTACAGCGGCAGTGACGTCATAGTGGGTGTATTGGCTACAATATGTACATCCGACAACAGGTTTCTCTCGACTCCGCATCTTTCCTACGTAGTCCACAACAGTGATGTCGCCGGCACAAGTCGCCTTCTTCTGCGTTCTCCTGGCTGCTTACAGCACAGGTATATCAGTCTTCGACTTCAACGACCCCCGCGCATCTCAACGGAGAACTGTGATCCCGACGCCAAATCTCTCAACATCGGTGACCGGGCAACCTGCACCTTCACCAGGCACGTGGATGTGGACACGACGAGGATTCCTCCGGAGATAGCAAGCGTCAAGTGCAACTGCCGCGACAGCCTGTGCAGCAAACTCGGAGACTTCCGGTGCCAGGAAGTGACGGAGACCATCAAAGTCGCCTTCGTCAACGAAACGTCATCGGTGGTGAGACGACAAAGCAAGGAGGTGACTGTGGCCTGCGTCTGTGCGATCAACCGAAGTGCAGGAGCTCTTCTAGGCTTGAAAAGAACTGGACAAGTTGTGCACTCATTCCGTTGAAGCTGGAATGGTATAAAATGTAACACTGTCATTGAACCATTGCATGAAATAATAAATCTAGGATGTGCGATTAGTTGTTCGCATCGAATATTTTCTGCAGTCATTCATAGCCTTCACAGCGCAAGGCAAAGCCATCAGAGCTGGTTTTCTTATAGTGTTAAATTTAGGCATAATACTGCGCTGTTCTATTCTAACCACTATTCGTTGACTTTATAGATTTTAGATTAAAAGTTAAATATTTCTAGTAGCTCCCATTAACAGTAGATATTCCTTGCAATTATCGTAGAGGTAACGTATTTTTCATCGATAACTCTAAGTATTGTGGTCTGTTAGAGGCACGCAAAGAGTATGTGCAAGAGGTAAAAAGTAAACGTTTTCAAACAATGTATTTGCCTCGAAAATGTGTTAACTTGTGGAAATTATGATGGGAAATAAAATTTCACTATAATCTGATTTTTAAGCTATCTATCGTGAAAATATTTTTTGCGACAGGCATAAAATGCCAAAAATTATAATTTTCTTGAAGTTTAAAATTGAACAAAACCTAGATAACAATTTTTTTTGCATAAAACACAAATCCGAATCTTACTATAATTATATTGTAAGTATTCGGTTATTGTCGAAAAGGCGGTCCAGTGGTGAACCCAATGTTACATGCACGTATAGCAGCTCATGTAACCCGGCCGACGAACGACTATCCTGAAGTAACCGTTGTCATCAATGTCCCTTGCATATCAGTGAGTGCATCAGACGGTACATCACTGTCAAAAGAGGACGGACCCAAAATATGTGGCGAGATTCTTCACGACAACATAACAATCTTCAATTCAACCAAGAAACGTCATCGACTCATGAATTCAGAAGCGCTTGAACTAGAGGAACACGACGAAACTACACTCCAAATGTCATGTTGGAATTGCTAAGACAAGACGTATAAAATAACAAACAACACGACACAAAATCTCAAACACAGTCGGGCTTAAACCCGAGATAACGGCAATAGATACCCTTACCACACCGAAACCATGGACTTGCCGACACAAAGACGTGGCCGAATCTGGCTAGACAGACTAAAGGCTGGATCAGTCATGTGCGTTTGGATGTGATCTACTGCGATTATGACTGCTAACCACTGCTTTCGACGACATGGTTGCAACGCAACTGCAAGCGACGCTCTGTGCAGAACATCGCAAGGAGTCGTAGTGTGGTCGGTCAAATTCAAATGCATGTTCTCAGGGGTGTGCCCTCTAAAGTTAGGCACACCACCGTCAATGGACAACAGCCACCAAGAACCCAGCGAGAACAAGATAGATCATATTCGCCAAAATTATATATGAAGCGATCGAGGGACATAAATGGACACTGCCGAAGATCACCTTGCCGTGTCCTCAGTGGTTTTCTCTTCTCGGTTGTTTGTCAAAACTTGGAGGGGGGGGGGGGGCGCACATTTTGGCCATATTCTGTGAAGCATTGGCAATGGCCTGTCACTTTCCACCTCTTTTATGAAGGAAATGGGTATTACCGCTGTTTCTTGTTTTTTAAACAATTTCAGCTGCGTTTACGAATTGGTACTTTCTTATTTGTTATTTCATATTTTTTTTTCTCGTGGATTACATTGTGATGTTTTCTAACCAGCTCGCCAGTACACTTTTTTTTAAACCAAAGTCTAATATTTAGATAAAGCTAGAAAAATGTCTACCCAGTTATTAATGGTAAAAAGTAAGGGAAGTTGGTGGTACATGTTTAATGAAAAAGTAAAACGGCTCCAAGCAAATGGAGAGAAAGAAGACGAAGTAAACAGCGATCTGTCTTGTACACGTCGTCTTCTTGTCCTCCGTTTGTTTAGAGCCGTTTTACTTTTTTTCCTAGCATTAATTTCGTTTTTCATTTAACATGCGGTGATGTTGACGAAATCCTTGTTCTGAACCATATTTCCGCTGGTTGAGTTCCTCCTTCGTGGTGTGAGCTCCCGGCTTATTCGTCCTTGGCAAGTCTGAAGATAGTTTTAGTTTTGAGAACCAAGCTTGCGGATGTTGCCTTGCCCGCTTGATTTTTTTCTATCCGTATCATCCATCCATGGCAAACAATGGTCACATTTCACGTTACATGAGCCTGTAGACGGAATTGCTGCCTAGTAGAATGGCATCCCAGTGATGTCTGTTCTACATAGTGTCGAAGACATTGTTCTAGGGACGATAAATATGTTATGTTACACCGACGACGGATTAATTATTGGTTTCGACGACGGCCTTTAATTGTCGCTGGAAATATTTGTGCGCAAATTCATAAGATGGTTATTCATCAATATGGTGGATGATAAGGCCGAACAACACCGAGTTATCTTCAGGCTTGTCGTCAGAAAGGGACACTGACTAAATGTCTATTTCCGCCGAGGCTTTTATTTGAACATGACCTGTAAGACAACAACTACCCAGAGCTTAATTTGCTGCTCGAAATATTTTTTCCTTCGCTCAGAAAAGAGCCGGTTGGGAATTGGCTGGTTTTAGTCACGCTCATCTCTTTTCCACGGTAACGTGGCGTTCAAACTATGTGTACCAAATATATTGGAAGTCGGGGGTCATATAAGGAATCGCATTCAATATTAAAAATAACAAAGAATATGAACCCCATTTTTGTGGACTCCAAGAAACTGAAAAATAAGTTTATTATCAAAGCTTGGATTTGTGCTAATTTGTTTGGCATTATAAAGTATACTGCGCTGCGAAGTTACATAGAGCACGTAAACACGTAATCTGTAGTTTACGTTAAAGTCAACCTTTTTGTTAACGCATAAACACGTAAACTATAGTTTATAGTTTACCGGTTCGGTGTAGCATCGCAGCGCAGTATACCTCACCATGATGTTGATCGAGAAACAAATGTTGCACAGACCACAGGAAGTGCATGTATACACGTCATTCTCAGTATAGCGACGTACCGCGGGCTGGACGACGCGATGGCGGCGCACGACGACTGGCATTGCGGCGGACAAGGGGCCACAACTTCGGAACTGTCGTTCGTGGTACCGGCCAATCGATGTTCAAGCGCAGATCATCGAGCGGAAGGGATGTAAGTGCGAAACAAGCGCACGACAAACGGTGCACCCAACTTCGTCGTCTGCTTTACACGCCGGAGAACCGGAGAAGAAAAAGACGCAGGTCGGGTGTAGCCACGTGACTTCCGGCCATGAGCTTCCGTGCTCGTGTTCCGATTTCGGTTTTGAGTATAGTTGAGTTTTTTGGCTTCATTAAAAATATAGTTGTTGTTGGATACGTTTTATTCATATTTAGAAGGGGTACGACGCGACCGGTTTCATGCCTTGTCGTGAAGGGGAAGGGTATGAGGATGCAGGAATGGGAGAGGGGGTGCGAGGGGGGAGGGGAGAGGGCTTACAGAAGGTCGGCCAGACCGGCCGTCCTCACGTAAGCCAAGAGTGAGTTGAAGACCCGCCTCTTGACGTCTGTGGGGCCTGTCGGTGCCGTCCAGGCCTCGAATGTTATTTGTGGTGGTGGACCGAGCTGCGCGAGTGCTATGTCCCTCTCCTTTCGCCTTGCCGGGCACTCCCAGAGCAGGTGGCGCAGGGTGGCGAGATGCGCTGAGGACTGGGTGTTAATGGAAGTATCGGGGATTAGCCCGGCGGTTTGATTGGCTTGAGGTGGCGATGTAGGGGTCGAACTACACCGGTCGCATATTGCATGTTCTGGCGAACGTAGCCCGAAGCGGGCCAGGCGATACGGTGTCCATGCACAGCCGGTTGTGATTCGGCGTAGCCGGACCTCGGCCGCCCGCGGGTATCCCCTGGGGATGGAGGTCGGGCACTCAGGCAGCCGGGTGGACAGGCGCCGCTTGGTTTCGGTGCGCGGGTGCTGTGGTGGTGAAGGGCCAGTGCTAGTGTCGGAGCCAGATGGTGCATCCAAGGGTCGCTGAAGCGGCTGACCGGCCGAGGGGAGAGACAAGAACGCCCTTGCCAGCCGGTGCGCCGCTTCATTGCCCTCTATGCCCGCGTGGCCCGGAACCCAAACGACCCTGATGTGTGCGGCCGATCCCAGGACCAACTCGAGTCCCGCTACAGCCGCCCGGATGGAGCAGACCGTTGGAGAGCGAGGGGGGGGGCCGAAGAAAGGCATGCCTTGACCGCTTCCGCAGAGTCTGTGTGCAGGAGGATCTCGGTGGGAGATAGCCCTCCGGTGGCGGTGTCGCGGAGCGCCAGTTCCGCTCCCAGCAGGATCGCCCGCAGCTCAGCCTCCAGCGAGTCAAGCCCCGGTGGAAGCCGGACACCAGTGGTCGATCCCAAGGATAGGCAACAGGCAGCTGCGGCAGTAGATCCGGATTCGGGATCCGCGGCCGCGTCACAGTAGTATCTGCGTACTTCGGGGCCGTCGGCGTTGACGTCACGTTCGTGCGCCGCAGCTTGGAATCGTCGGCGGCCCGGATGGCTGCCTCCAGCATGGGATGGCGTCGGCTTGCCGGAGGTCAGGCATGGCAGACTCCAAGGTGGAGGGGGTGTGGTTGGTGGTGGAACTCCCTCAACGGGTCGCAAGCCCAGCAACCCGAGAATGGATCGTCCCGGTCTGGACCGTGAAAGGCGGATGTGCTGCCCGAGGCATGCCTCGTGTAACAGGTCTCCAATGGTGTTGAGTCCAGCATGGGCCTGCAGCGTGTCAACCGGCGTGAAGTTCGGCAGGCCCGTGACGATACGCATGGCACGCCGATTAAGGACCTCTAGGGCCTCGCGCTGTTTCCTGGTGATGCCTACGTGCTGTGCCCCGTAAAGCATCTTGGCTTGGATGAGGCTCCTGACAAGCATGCGTAATGTGTGGGTGTCGGCGCCCCAGTCCTTAGCTGTGGTGCGACGGATAAGGTGCAGCATATGTACTACGGAGGCTTTGGTTTTGCTCAGCCACGTGACAGGTGGGCCGTGCGCGGAAAAGTCGACACCAAGAACACGCAGCACGTTTGTGGCGGTGATGACTGTGCCCCCGAACTTGAGTTCGATGCACGGGGTCGCCTCTCGGCGTGCGTTGGTGTTTCCAAACACGGCGTACTGCGTCTTATCAGGTGACGGAGTTAGACCGCGTTCTATCAAAAATTCGGCGACGATGTCCAGTGCTTCTTGGGCGGATTCATTTTGAGGGCCAACTGGGCCACCCGTCGTCCAGATTGTAATATCGTCTGCATAAATGGTGTGGCGGATGCCTGGGATCTTGTCGAGGCGGTGGCTCAAATCCGCCATCACTAGGTTGTAGAGTAGCGGAGAAAGCACCGCTCCTTGTGGGACTCCTAGCTCGAGTGGAGCCGCAGGAGCTTGTGCATTTCCTACTGAGACACTGAAGGTGCGCCCGTTGAGGAACGCCCTGATATACTGGAGAGGCTTGCCGGTGAGGCCCGCCGCGGATGCGGCAGCCATCACAGTAGGATGTGGAACACTATCAAAAGCCTTCTTCACGTCTATAGCGACCGCAATCTTGATGTCGTAGCGCGGGTGCTTGCCGGCAAGATCCTCAGCGAAGAGGGCCAGCGAGTCCTGCGTGCTGAGACCCCGGCGGAAGCCAGTCTGGCACGGGTGGAGGACGTTGTTTGCTTCAATGTGCCATTCCAACCGCATCAGCGCCATCCTCTCCATAAGCTTCCCGACATGTGACGTCAGAGAGATGGGTCGCATATCTGTGAGCTGTTTTGGGGTTCGGCCTGGTTTGGGGATTGGTATAACCGAGGCGTGGCGCCAGATGGCGGGAAGTTGACCCAGCTCCCAGGACTCGTTGAAGATGTCCAGAAGTTCTTGCATCGCTGCCTCCGGAAGGTTGCGAAGGGCCGGGACAGTAATCATGTCGGGCCCCGGGGCACCATGCAACTTTGTGATTGAGAAAAGTGCGCCCTGCAGCTCTGCCATGGTAAAGGGCCGCTCCATACCTGGGTCCATGGGTTGTTGAGGTGGAGGGAATGAAAATCTAACCTTGGCTGGGTCATAACTCGCTGGACATTCCTGTGGAAAAAATACGGGGCCAGCTTTGCTCGCGAATTCTTCATTGGAGATTGCCAACCGGAGGGCCATGTCTTCTCCAGCTGTTTGTTGACGTTGGTTCTTTGTCATACCACGCATCGTCGCCCAGACCTTGGCCGGTGATGTGCGCCCGTTGAAAGACGTGCAGTGGTCGTGCCACTCTGTCCGCGAGAGCTCGAGAGAATAGCGTTTTGCTTCTGCCGATGCACGGTTAAAGCGTGCGCGGTCGGGCGGGAGTTTGCCGCCCTCTAGGTAGCAATGTTGGGCCTTAATCCTTGATTCCCACAAATTAAGCAAGTGCTGATCAGGAGTCGGAGCTTCGGCGCTTACCTTCACTGACCGCGTCACGATCTCCTTGGCTTGAATAATACGATTGAAAAGTGGTTCGTGAGGCGGTAGTTCTGCGAGCACCTCGCGAAAGTCGTCCCATCGGGTTGTGCTTACGGTGCGTGTAGCAAGAGCGCGAGATTTCCCGCCGAGGCCGATGATAACTGGGAAGTGATCGCTTCCCCAGGTGTCATCTACCACCGCCCATGAACACCTAAGGCTTGGAGAATACCATGTTACGTCTGGCGATGTAGAATCTTGCTGTTGACTGTCGGCCCGACGGGTTACCGCGTCAGGCGAATTGGCGAGCACGAGGCCTGCCACAAGTGCGTTGTCTGCTACGCTTCGGCCTCGTACGGTGTTTGATTTCGACCCCCACGACGTGTGGTGCGCATTAAAGTCACCTCCGATCAGCACAGGCAAAGGGTGAATAGTGCGGGTACACAGGAGCTTGAGCCATTCTGCATCTTCGTCGTTGGTGGTACTATGCGGTCTCCAGTACACAGACACGACTACGATATCCTTGTCTCGGAGGCGCGCCGATACCGCCGTCACTTCGCGCTGCTCGGAACAGTAACACGAGGTATCGAGCTGGGCAGCAGGGATCGATTTTTTTAGTAGCACATGGGCATGTGCCTGGGGCACAGAAATGGTTCCCTGTGCGTCTCTTTTCCGACGTGGGCCCTTCTGGGCGACGATGATGGTAGGGGTACTGAAGGCCCGGTAGCCTACAATGTTGGGCTCTGGCACCCTGGCCTCTTGTAGTAGGATTATGTCGGGGGGATGGGCGCTTGCGGCCAGCCGTCTCTTGAGTTCTGGACCTTGCTGTCGGTAGGAGCGGCAATTCCATTGCAGAACTGTTAATCCTGGGCCGAAAGGATCTGACGGCCGACCGGTAAGCGCACAATCAGCGCCGTCTGCGCTGCCGCCTGTTGTCGGGCACGACGTCATTGTGGGTGGCGAGAAGGGAGGTTGCAATAAGAGTGGTGAGGTTGTCGAGTTTCTCGATGGTCGCAGTCGCTAGCGTTACGAGTTGCGAGAGTGACAGCTCGATACGCGTTGCGGGTTGGTCGTCTGCAGCAAGAGTGGTTTGCACGCCTTGGGTTCTCTGAGGACGTTGTTGAGAACGTGTAGTGTCAGCTCTTGCCCTCGCGATGGATTCTGACGATGGCGGTGGTGGTCTGGGCGGAGGGATGCGTCTGGGCATGACTTGAACACTCCGTGAGACTGGTGGCCGCGACCATGCTTGGGCGCGCGGGAGGGTTGTAGTCTCGTGTGGCGGTTCTGTTGGCGTCACTGGTCCTGGTCTTAGTGGTGGCCATATAGTCTCTAAATCCCCGTGATCTTTGGCAAAGGGAGGTGGAGGGGGCTTGGCTTGCAGCGTTCTTCGTTGTTGTCGCGCTTTGCGCTGCGGCGGAGGAGCCCACCGCTTGCGGCGTTGCGCTGTAGCCTGTTTCACCTTAGGACAGGTACCGTCAGTCGCAAGGTGAGAGCCTCCACATAACACACATTGATGGGGCTCGTGACACCCATCTATCTCGTGGCGGTGTGGTGGTCTTCCGCAGGCACAAACGGCCTGCGCTGCTGGACACACATCATGCTGGTGGCCTAGTTGGTGGCAGCGAGTGCATAGGATGGCCCTCACTTGGAAGGGGAACACTTTTTAAGGTGGAGGCGATATAGCACTTCCTTGGGAAGTGTGGAACCATCAACGGTGATCATGACTGTCCTCCCTTCGCCATCCATGTGTCTGGCTGCCAGGATTTTGTGCGTGGGGCATGATAGTTCTGCCAAGAGGTCCTCGGGCGAGTCTGATGGGTCTGCTCCATGGAAGACGCCACGACACCATCCCTCGCGCAGGGGTTCGTATGGTCGGAAATGGACCATCTTGTTAGTGCCAAAACTTATCTGTGTAATTTCCAGTAACTTGGGAATTATTTCCGGTTCCCAGGTGTCGACCGCGATAAGATTGGCCCGAGTCTGTATCCGTATTCGGCATTTGTGCGACAAAGATCCTGCCGCTTCTACGACGCATCTTTGGATGGGCGAGTGTGGGAGTGACGCCACGCTGATCCCATGCGATGGGCGCAGAATCACGGTACGTCGTTCCCCACGGGGGACTGCGGAGGGGTCTGCCGAACTCTTTGGTAGGAGGCGACGAAGGCTGAGGTAGTTGTCCCCGAAGGTGCCTGACGTCGGCGTTTACGAGACGTCGAGAGCCACGGATTTCCCGCGTCATCGGCTGCGGCCACAAGATGGGTGCTCCAGTCAGTGCTTGCAACTGAAGGCGGGCTAGCAGCTGTGGCTGTGGTCGCGGGACCGGTGCCAGGCACTGTGTGTGTTGAGGTGCTAGGGAATTCGAGCACGGGCAGGGCATGTTCCGGGTTAGTAGCGCTGACGTCCATGGCTACCACAGTGCCCGCGGCGACGTGGTTAAAAAGGTCCAGGTCATCTCTGCTTTCCACTGAATGATGTGATGGCAGCGCCTGTGCCGGAGGGCTAGAAGATGGCTGCTGAGAGGCCATCTTGACCGTGCACTTTAGGCTTAACAACACCCCGCCCCGCGGTTAACCGAAAGACGAGGCTGTGGGCGACTAAAGGTTGTCCTGCTCACCAGAGGTGGTTCTGAATGACTTTCAGAAATTGTCAGGAGAGCTGGAGGTCGCAGGGCTGATGGTAACCGGTCGCTGCCAGTCGAAAAAACAGAGCGACGCGGGAGACGCGCCGCCCTGTTTCTTCTTCTTCCTCCTCCCTCTTAAAAATATAGGAGACTGCTGTACGAGAATATTGATTGGGTTGTCTCCTGACACCATATGAAATCCCCTGTCAAATTTTATTTTAATGGTGGTGAGACGACAAGGCAAGGAGGGTGATCGTGGCCTGCGTCTATGTTATCATCCGGAGTGTGTGTGCGGCCGAAAGGCTCAGAAGGTCTGGGTAGTTTTTTGAAAGCGCCACTTTCTTAGCGCAGTAACAATGTGAGATGCGACGCTACCAGCGGACCAAAAGGTGTTGGATTTTATGTGGCGGTGTTAACGACTACAACCGTTAAACGGTAGATATCCGTGAAAAAATTTTGTTTTCGTAGGAGCAACGCTTATGATCGACAGGAGCGTGCATTGTTATTTTGTCAGTGGTATACGCCAGAAGTATCTGGAGTATGTAAACACTAGCGATGGGCTTAACCTCTTTCCGAACGAAGATATGGCGCCAAATGTGGGGATTTGGAGAAACCATGATATGGCGGAATAATCGCATAAATGGGTCACAAGTTCGGCAAAATCGCGGAATTGCTAACCGCTTCGACACACTATATTCTTGACGCGCGCTATCGCTTTTCGGGTGTTCATTAAAATGTAAAAACTGTACATATTTGTACATATCTAATCATGAAATGTTAATCTAGATGCGAAATTTCTTTCCAGTCTGTTACAGTAGGCTAGACCAGTTTCAGTTTTTCAAGTTCATTGGTGCGCGTGTATATGCATACATAATCCTTCCACGTCATTCGCTCGAGCCTCTATTGGAAGAGGCTGCAATGACATCGCTACTATGTGCGTTTTTTTATTGTTTGTTGTTGTTTGTTTGTTTTAGTTTGTTTTCTTGTACTCTGCGTTAGTTTTGGTCGCCGGTGTGCTTTCCGTTTTTCGCAACGTTTGCTGCCGATAGCGTTGGCTCACCTTGACAGTGTGTTGCATTCCTTGTTCGCACGATCTTCGCCTCTTGAGACCAAGCACTGAGAACGATCGCACTCACGCAGACTGACAAACTCCTTAGTGAGTGTGTAGCATGCAGAATGCATGTACAAAGCGGTGTCGCACATCAGTTTGCCCTGAGCCTATAGCGCCCTATAAACGCCCTTAAGCCGGGGTTCACATTGCTAATGCATCGTACAATATACAATCTGCGGACGCTGTCTGGGGCGTGTATGACGCAGGATAGGTGGCGCAAGCTACCACCCGTTACAAAGGACATAGCCATTAACATCCATCCATCCATGCGAGGGTCCTGTCGCATTGGTCATCCATACAAACACTGCCTGCCGTGATGCTTGAAGCGTGCATATGTATAAATTAAACATGCTTCAAATATGCTCTCATGCGTGTCCCCGGAAAAATGGTCACAATGTCTGGAGGGAACCCCATGTCTTTTGTATGATGTATGAGCATTTTGACTGACCGCGTCTTTAGGATGCTGGTTGAAGAAAGTGCAAAATTTAGGGTGTAAGGTATCTTAGTGTGTGGTTCCAAAATGTGAGACGTGTTCTTTTTTGTGACAATCTTTTAAAGTTTAAACACAAAACGCGATGTACTAAGTTCTGTTCGCGTGGCATGCTTCTATCGCGCTATGTATATGGGAACCTACCTGGCATATGATCTTATTCGACTAAAATGAAGACACACAAGAATCAGAGAGTTTCAGATTTTATTATTATTATTATTATTATTGTTATTCGGCTCTTTTTTATCGACCTGAAGTGTTGCTGATGAAGCCGTTGTTGCGACGACCTGCCACGTTCCGCGTCCCTCTGTCTGGTGTGAGTCCGAAAATTCTCCGATTCTCCGTCTTCGGCACGTGGGAAGAAATAATGCATTCGCCGCAACACCCAACGCAGAACTTACCAAGGTCCCAGAGAAGAATAGACGGAGCGTTACACAAGTGCCAAGTGCGACGACCGTCTGAGGGCTGTTTATACTCCAACGTTGAGCGCAGTGAACGCAGCGTATCGCAGAACGCGCGCCTTTCATTGCCGGCAACCAGGAACTGGATATCTGCGACCAATCAGTATCTGTGCGCGCTGCGCCATCGCCGCGCCCGTTGGCGTTACGTTGGAGTATAAACGTACCTTTAGTGCTCGCTCTTAACTGAAATATTTAGGTATGAGCTAGACCGCTTTCACCTTTGATCCGCCTCAAGAGTTTCATGGTACCAGTGGTCACATCTCTCGTTGTAGGGGCCTGGCGATAGCGTTAGAGCGGAATATAATGACATCACGTGTGACGTATTCTATGGGACAGCGTCGGAGGTATATTTTTTCCTAAAGACGCGAAAGCTCTTATTTTGCATCGCTATGATATGCTATAATTCGCTCGATTCTAGAACGGTCCGTTGAAGTCGCAGCGAATCTTGCTGTTGGTGAGCCCATGTAACGGCGTCCCATCCCGGCAGGCAAAGTCGAACAACATCGAGTCAAACCCTCGCCTCTTCCTCAGAGATACCAGCCAGCGGAAGGAGCAGCCGTAGCACGACAGAGGATTATCTGAAACATTGGTGAAAATACATTATCACATATTTTGGCGGGGTTGACTAATCATATATAATTAAAGATTTTTTACGGTGTTTATTTTTTTTTTTAAATTCAGATGTGTTATAGAATTTCGTTTTTTGATTTTAATTTTCGGTGTCATAAAAACAAAACGGCGTTTATTGGGGCTCATGCTGAAAAAAACGGGCATGGGATTCTCCAAACTCCAAGGAACATATATGCCCGTGACTCAAATACTTGCAAATCGCCCCGGTATCAATCAGATATAAAATGAGATAAGGGTACGTTATTCTGGAGACCAGAAACAACCACAAGAACAGTTCAGCGCAAACTGTGTTCTCGGTCAAAAAGAATGCAGTTCAAGTTTTTTTTGTTTTTTTTTTCCATCTAATTACAATTTTTGTTCGATATTTCGGATTTCCATGATTTTGATAGAACCCGCTAGGGGGTTAGTTTTCGGGGTTTATCGGTAAATACTGAAAACGCGTAACCATATGTTTATTTCTTTATCCTGGGTTCACAAGCGAATTCGTTAACTTACTTATAAATGAAGTGAATCAACGCGCTATCACGTTCTTACTCGTCCGGTCGTCCCTACATTTA
Organism: Ixodes ricinus; assembly: GCA_037355805.1. Classification (NCBI taxonomy): domain Eukaryota; kingdom Metazoa; phylum Arthropoda; class Arachnida; order Ixodida; family Ixodidae; genus Ixodes; species Ixodes ricinus. The sequence continues at coordinate 57,056 of JAZHYW010012530.1, forward strand.
TCCACCAATTAGCGGCTCAGACGTCCCGCCTCTCCGGTGGCACAGCTGTCAGCGTGAAGCTGACACTTCACTTAACCCTAATTTCCTATCCTTGCACGCGCAGGGACCAAACCGGGTGCAGGTAAACACCGCATTGTTTGTTGTTTGCAAACGGCCTGTAGGTGGATCACATTCGGGTTGAAATCTTGCTTGATTTCAAGCGTATGCCTTCAAAGCACACAAGGTTCTGCTGTGAACGTTTATAGGAAGTCAGAATGACCCACGAATGTCCACTCGATGCCCACAGGAGCATCTGTGGTGGCAGGGTAAGCGTCCCGAAGGTTCTACGCTTTTAACCGTTGATGGAGCATGGTTCAACTTACTTCCTAGCCCGAGCATGGGCTTTCCACCAAACTGCCAAGAACGGTGGTACATCCTCACAAGGAGTGGCAGAAATACGTCTCTGGAAAGCGTGGTCAGGTTGTTGCCGCTGAGATCCAGGCGTTGAGTGCACTCCCGTCGAACGCTGTTCCGCTTATCGACGAAATGAAGCTGTCGGCTAGGTCAATCTATAAGATAAAACAAATGTTCGCAACGGATTGTGATAAAATGTATGTTTCAAAATTTTAATAAAATAAACTGTTGAGCTATACACGTCACGATAATAAAGAATCGCTGACGACAAGGTCAAGTGGTAGAACAGGACAGGTCAAGATGAACTAGTCGTTAGTTGTTTATATAGCACAGGGCTGAGTAATATCGCGATACAATTGTATCGCGATAGTATCTTAGACTTACTTTCGAGTATCTGTATCTCTGTATCAAGATACAAGTGAAAAATGCATTTGTATCTCAGTAGTGAAATACATTTACAATGTATCGCTTGTATCGCGATACTTTGCCTGACTTAGGTATCTCGTTACATTTGTCGCCGTTTTTGCGATAAATTGTAAAAGATAAAAACATTTGTTTGGTGCGAGTTGCTTCAGAATATATAATATGAACCTGCTCTATAACATGATCCAACTCATTCACCACCATAAAGAAAAACTGTGGTTTAAAGATGGCTATGTTGCAAGAGTAACAAAATCAGCTCCTCTCACAAAGCCTTCCACTCTTTCCGATGTAGAAGAGCGAACGCTGTAAACAAGTTACGTGGAGAAAAGTGCGACCCTGTTGTCCTATCTCCTCACACTATGGATGACTCAGAAGCATATAAGACGACAATTTGAGATGCGCCCTCACGGCAAAACAGGGTTAATTTCTGAGGAGGCTGCGTTAAAGACTGCGTACCATGTCAAGCATGGCAGGCAGTCTTTAACGTTTTGTAACGATGTGGTTCAACGGAGGTGACATGTTTTTTTTAGCGGCGTTAATGATAAATAAAAAGTTCGAGGTAAGGGGTAGTGCATAAAATGGCGCGAAAAGAGGAGCACAAGCATATATTACCATTCCCATTCGCCACAAACTACTCCCTCACCACGTGTCACCGTTCGGGAACAAATGTATTTCTATAAGTATCTGTATCTGTATTCCGGAATACTATTTCGCCATTTCTGCGGAAGTGTTTCAAGGATATCCCGTTGCATAAAAGACAATTATGTATCTCAGTATCTGTATTTGGGCCTTAAAAGACACGTATCTCTGTATTTGTATTCCCGAATACTTTTTGGCGTATCTCTGCCCAGCCCTGATATAGCTGAGGTTTCGCCGGAACATAGCGATATTGTTACTCAGTGTAGACGCGACATTTAGCCAGTGTAGTACAACAGCTGGCCTGAGGTCTTTAACGGGCATCACGTAGTGGTGAGGCCTAGACAAGCGCTTACTATCAACTGACGTTTCAGTGGATTAGTAGTGAAAGACAAGGAGGAAGTGAGAGATGTCATAATTAAACAGAGAAAAAGAGGCAATAATCATTTAAAATAAAGTGTGAAACAGAAAGTGTTCGTAAATTTCATAAATAAAATAGAACATGAATGCTTCAAGAAGCTCTTAAAACAATCTCCAAGAAATAATTTTTCATGAAAAAAGTTGAGGTAGTTCATATCTTTCTCAGACAGCCCTATAGGCGGTGCACTAATGAACGTATCCCATTTGGTTTTGATGATTCGAACCTCATATATATGTTTTGTGTTCCGGTAATAGTATCGCTGAACATAGATTGCAACATATGCTGCTTTGTTTCTATGTTGTTCTGATAGACTGCTGTTTTGTTATGTGCAGTTTTACTTCTTTTTTTTTTTCATGTGACTTTTACATTGAACGTTTTTACGCTCTTCTTATTTGCCGTGAAATTTTCTACTCGCCTGCTCCTCTGTTGCGTTTCAATAAGAGGCAAAACTTGTAAATTCACAATGAAAAATTACAAAGAATGCGACGTCTACTTTTTTTTTTTGTTTTAGGCGCAAAGTGAGTCTAAAAAGAAACGCACAATTAATCGCCCGATAAAAATACTCATAAGATACAGCGTGCTATAATTACTATTTGTCATTACAAGAATCGGAGACTATACAAAAACAAATCAGAAATAGTGTCAACACACTCAGTGTGTTGTCCCCCTTCTTTAGTTTTTATAGTCGCGAGTTTTCTTGTAAACAATCATACTCTTTACCTTATTTCTTCCTGACGTTTAGAGCTGCTGTCCTGTTTTCTAATAATAAATCTTACGACCAAAGTGCTAGAAATATACCCGGCAACTGTTTGTGTGCGTATTTAAAAATCAAACATTGGGGCCAACACTTTTTTCATAACAATTTAGGGTTCTGAGACTCATAAAAAGCTAAGGCATGACCGAACTTGAAATTCCTATGGCCAGCGTCTGGGTGTTTGGACTCTAAATTCCCGAACGAGTGCAAAATAGTCAGACTTCACTGCGTGGTTGTTTGGTTGTCACAGTGGCTTTTTTTCTTTACCTCAACTCCGAGTAATAGGGTTCACGTATGGGTGTTCGGTTTTCACCTGGCAACTTTGGATAGAACTGCCAAACATGCACAAGGACTAGACTTCACTGATGGTCGTCCGGTTGATCAGCGGCATCTCTGGCTGATGTCTGGCACTTTGGCAATTACGCAAATGATCAAGAGAAATGACATAGAAAAATCGCTTTGGCACTAACGCCTTGGAGCAAGACCTCATTAGGTTCAAGTTAGGTACCTCGGACTGCCGAAGTTTAGTAAAGTTTGGCTTTTTGTTTACGTGATGCTTGGATATTTATGTACTATAATAGATGTTTTGGGTCACTATAGAAACACCCTTGTAGTCAGGTATTGAATATTTTACCGTGAGCCCTGGCCAGTCGCTGAGGAACCTCATGGAATTGTCCCCAAGGGTCGTCAGCCTCGTGCCACTCAGTAATAATACTTTTAAACTTTGCAGGCCTGCAAATGCCCTGGAACCTACGGACACGATTGGGTTTTCAGAGAGAGCACCAGCGTTTCGAGTGTCGGGTGGCTGAAAGCCTGCGCTGGAATCGTCCGCAGCTCGTTCTTTCCGAGGTTGAGGGTGAGGAGTTTCGGAAAAGAGCTGATCCTGTACATAGAAAAACAAGACGAATTAAATCCGTGGACTCTATACTTCGTTTCAAAACGAATGCCCGTTCACAAAACTCGCATTTGCTTGTGACCGAGCTCTTGTGACCTCTTACGACTAGAGAACACAGCTCAGAGCCGTTTATACTGAGAGAGTTTGGTCAATGGGCGGAGCTTGTTGCTCGCTAGAACCAGCGTACTTCGCGATAACACAAAATGGCGTTACTTCTTTCTCTCCTTTATTCCTGAGAAATCGCATAGAATTTCCTATGAGTCGGAGCCCCAAAATGGCGGACGAAAGTGGTCATCCTCCGGTTGTCAGACCACGCTGCTGATGGTTGCCAGACTGTTTAAATCTCCTTAAGAAGGCCAAACACTCTCAGTATAAACGGCTATGAACACACTGGTTGCGCTGCCGCTATCTACGAGGTGACCCTAGAACTGCGTTTCACCAGAGTGAAGGTTTTGCGCTATTTACGAGATCAAATTTACGTTACTATTTATAAGAAAGGGTAGTTAATAACATTGTTAGCAGTTTTCTCAAGCCAAAAAGAAGAGTGATGCGCAAAGAAATTCTAAATTGACTGAAATATCAAGAGTTCCACGGCATTTCTCTAAAAATAGAGTGGTTGAGATCAAAACGAAGAACCTCTTTACGGAAACAAATTTCCAACCACGGTGGACATCAGGGATTGTAAAATATAATAATTAGCTCAATGATTAACTAAAAGGTACAATTACTTTTTAATTAGTAAAAATAAATATATGGTTTCAATCAGAAGACTTGCAGAGCATCATCGAAAACCACTAAATCAACTCATTTTAGAAAGAGATAAGGCATGTAAAATGATTTACGGCGTACCAAAAAGAAAAAAAAAAGAGAAGCCTTAATTTGGACGCATTTTTAGGTTTCCGTTTCTACCGAATCGCATCTTTCCGTTAGCGGCCCTGCCCTCTCTTGGCCATTGCGCCCAGCTATCCGCTTCGCCTCTCTCGTAGGATGGAAGGACATGTGACACACACGAGCTGCGCGCCTCGGCCACGAGGGGCAGGACCGATGGCTCAAAGAAGCGTTCCGATAGGAAACCGAAACCACAAAATGCGTTCGAAATTGAGTTTTTTTTTTTTTTTTCTGAACGCCTTATATATCTTTAATATAAGTTGATGTAGTTGTTCTCTATGATGCTCAGCAAGTTTCTAATTGAAAGCATATGTATGATATAACCAATTAAAAAGTGAGCAAATTTTAGTTAATTGATTAGGCTAACTGGTATTTTTTATTTAATCCTTGAGGATCCGCCGTAGCTGGAAGTTGGTACCCGTATTATAGTTTATTTTTTCTCAACCATCCGGTTTTTCCAAATTTTCGGAAGTTTTCGTTGAAACAACCGGGATATAATATATATAAATCATCGTGACTTACCCCTTGAAGTCGAAGGACGACAAAGCGTTATTGAACAAACTTATCGACACGAGGAATTTCTTCGTGTTATTCAGGGAGCCCAAATCAAACGCCGTTAAGTTTGCATTAATCTCGAGTTGTACGTGGCGGAACTTAAAGTCTCCGAGGACACCCGCGGGAAACGACTGAATAGGAGTCTTCTGAATCCAGAGGGACTCGTGCTCGTTGGCGCCTGGTGTTCGGAAAGCCCTTATAAGCTCTTGGGTGGAATTGGCCTTCATGCAGTTGATGCCTTCGTGGTCGCAGGTGCACGGACGGAATGCTTCGACGTCTGGACAGTGGGCGGCTTCCGAAGCAGCCAGGAAAATGTTCCAGCAGAGTAGAAGAACGACGAAGCGTGAAATCCCTGCGTTCATTGCGTAAATGTGTTAAAACTTTCCAGAAACCCCTTTCTACAAAGTCATATACTGCATGAACTGCGGTATTTAAGGAGTGAGCATTTAAATTTGTTTAGAAGACTTGAGACAGTCCTCTCGGTGATTGCAGAATAACATCACGAAATAAAAGAGGAATACGCCAGACAATGACGGCGAAAGTGTCGTCCCTAATTGTCTTTCGTGCCCTTTCTTTTGCATGTCTTAGTTTAGTCACATACGCTCCAATCCTTCCAAGAAGAACATATTGTATATTATTCCACGTCACGTAGACTTGACGTCACTGTTTCACTCCATGGTGTCATGTCACATAAACTTCCCCGCTAAATTTAGCTCGGAAACGCGTCCCGCGTGAGCAGTAACGTCTGACGCGATCTGAAGTGCTATACTATAATACCAATTAAATTTCCCCGCTATTTTTAGCGGCGAAATGTATGCACTGGTGGACAAGTTTTAGTGTGTGGGGGTTCTGCTATAAAGAATCATTTGCATGAATACACACCCGGGTTCTCAAAAAAGCATGAAGCATGTAATTCATTAAATATCTTAACTGATAAGAAAATTGCATAAATCACCTGCACCATCGCAGATTCACGCTTCAGTAGGACTGAAGGAATAAAACAAAAGCCACTTAAACAAGTGTGCTGTTTATCAAGCAAATTTCGTGCTGCATCAATGTACAAATAACAGCAAGACAAGGTTATCATCACTGTAATCATATGTTCACTTCTTAATCTGAACAAATGCGTTTCAGGCATACGGTGAACTGCCAAGGTGCTAACTTCGTGTTTCTAACAACTTGGGTGCAGTTCAGAGCTGAGACAACCAAATGTGATAGTCAATCCTTTATATCCTACAGTCTTGTCTGGAACATGTCCGAGATTGGGTATTTGTAACTTGAATTGTGACAAGAACTTCTTTTTTATTGTTGAAGAAGCTCGCATTTTGTACAACGAAATGTGAAAGAAACATATGGCGAGAAAACTGGGTGGCACGAATAAGCCTCTAAACACGCTATAGTGAAATTTTTGCATACAAGCTCGTATTCTAGAAAATTATAAGGGCCGCCTCAAGAATATTTAAAAATATATAAAGCACAGAGAATGCGTTTAAAATTAGAGGTGCCGTAACTATCGCTGAGAAAGTGTGTGGATTATAAATTATTAAATTCAAGCACTCGCTCATCGGGATTAAATAACCACCCGGCACATTTAACTTAAAACGCCACAGCGAGATCAAAGTTTTAGACGTCTATACAGCTATAGCCATAGGCGCGCCAGGATATGGGCATAAACATATGTTCTTTAACTCCGAACCCTGCATGTTAGATAAGTTCAAAACCAACAACGATGATAAGCTGTGGCTAAGACTAAAGCTTTACGTCGTGGAGGCTCTCTACGCTAACATAAACTGCATGCGTAAAACCTTACATTCGTTCATATAATCGGTGAATATCGATGGTGCTAAGTATGTTGTATGAACATGTGTCATCTTTGACTAACCATGCAAACCGAAGATGTAGAGCTATGATTTCAGCTGGAAGCCTATTGAAGCGTCGGAGTTGCTACCGTCTTTTTGCCCGCTACGCAAACATTCTTTTAAACCTTTTACCTGGGGGTCGGAGTTCTCGCTTCCTAGCTTTCGAGAGTTACTTTTCTTTTAAGTTAACTTTTTCTGCGTCAGTCAATGTTCTGTTTTGATTGGTCTTACAATTATGAATGGCTGTGTGCACTAAAGTTCCATTCTATATTTCTTTCATTAACTCTAAGCCATATATTACGAACGTTCAAATTGGCGATAACATAGCTAGTGCCGTCAGAAATCGGTTTAACAAACGTTTAGATGCATATTTGGAACTTTCTGCTCCGAGAATTCGCGCATTTGAAAACCGCGAGAGGTTTAAGAGCATCGGTCAAACGAGGCGGGGTACGGCGACGAACAACCCAAGATATGCAAAACCTTTACCTACCCATGGCGGTGCTTTCGGACAAATCAGCGACTGGGGTGCTGGGGCAAGATTTTCCTCGTTTTTATAGATAGTGGATCGAGTCAGGTGTTTCTGTCAGATGTGCTGCTGAGTGATCAGTACCAACTGCGCAATGAAGGGGTGGAAAGATTACTGCAATATTTCTTGTTTGCTCCAGTTAGCACTTCACGGAGAATGAGATACTGTGCCGGTTCTGAGGCGTGACACTTTCAGCACTTATCCGCGATAATGTCATCAGGTGAGGCAAGAAAGTAAAAGCCGCAAGTTCTTCATTTTCTCGGAATAAAGTTTACCACTTGGAAAACATTTTAGCGCTGAAACACAAGGACAAGTAGAAGAGACACAGACACCACAGTGCGCTACTAACAACTGATTTTATTTCATGAAACGCGCTTATATACCTTCGGTATTTTTCTGATTTTGCCCCATCATGAGCCACCCCAATGCCAGGCCGCGTCATTGAGGAACGCACGTTCCTTGTCCTAGTAAATCAGTTGAGGCCACGCTGACTCGTGCTGCCCACCCTTCTTAATCTCGTGTGCCTCGACTATTTCCCCTCACAGTTTTTTTCTTTGTGCCTCGCCAGGATCTTACACTTGGGAAAACAACGGCGCGCACACTTGCAGTTTTGACAATGATCGAGACAGATGCCCGTCCCGATAGTTTCCTACTTTAAGTTTGTGTTCCCTTAGCCTATCGATTAACACACCTACCGGTCTGCCCTATATATACTTGTTTCCGCATGATAGGGGGATCTGGTACACTACCGCCTATCACGCATTCAACTTTGAAGGGATCCTGCCATGTTCCACCCGCACAGCCAGAAGGAGCCTTTTGAAACGGATCTGTCATCTCACCCAATCTACTAAGTTTGTTTGGTGCGGAGAAATACCACTTTTTACGTTCGATCTATTGACACCTTTTTCCAGGCCATGCGCCGTTTTGTGAATGTACGGTATCACCGCGACCTTTGTTTATCTCTGAGAACCGTTGGGCGAGGGCAATCCTCATTACGTAATCTTTTTTAATACGATCTCTGCACACTGACACCACTACATTCTTCGGGAAGCCAGCTGCCAGCAACCGCCTATACTGCGTGCTGCAGGCCTTCTGACATCACATGGTGGCACGATTTTTTGAGGCGTTCAATACGCACATATTGGCAATACTCCTTTTTACAAGTTTCATATGAGCTGAATTGTACGGCAACAGTGGTTTTGGGCTCTAGGGTGGTACATCCAACACACATGTCGTTCAGAAAATGTGAGTCTGATATCAGGGAACTGCAACACATCATCTACCGGTAGTTCCTGGGTTAGTATGAGGGGTGTAAGACGTTCTTAAAAACAGTAAAGAGGTTATCCACTCTCGACTGGACTTCTGCCGGCCCATGGTTGAACAGAACTAAAAAATCATCCACAAATCTAAAAGCTTTGATTTCATTAAAATCGTTGCCTTCATTAAAGTGCTCAAAGAGCTTTGTCCTGATGGGCTAAAAATATGTTACTGAGGATGGGTGCCAAGCATGAGCCAATGCATACCCCTTGTTTTTGTATATGGACCCCGTCATTCCATTCCACAAACGTCGATTTAAGATAAAACGAGAGCATTTCAATGAAACTCTCTTCCGTCATGCCGATTTGATTCTGGAGAGGCCACTGTACCAAAGCGATCGATACAATGTTCCACGGATGTTAGTAACATTGCTCGTAGCGGCAAAGAATAATACAAATCTTTGATGTCAAATGAACAGGCTGAAAATCCCTTGTCGGAGTTATCTTTTAAAAAATCTAAAATATCGTCAGAATTTCTCACCAAAAATGGATCGTTAAAACCTAAAACTTCCAATTTGTCCTGGAGAAAAAGAAAAAGAAAAAAAAAATTTACTAGACAAGGAACGTGCGTTCCTCAATGACGCAACCTGGCATTGGGGTGGCTCATGATGGGGCAAAATCAGAAATACCGAAGGTATATAAGTGTCGTTATCATGAAATAAAAATCGGTTGTTAGTAGCGCACTGTGGTGTCTGTTTCTCTTCTACTTGTCCTTGTGTTTGAGCGCTAAAATGTTTTCCAAGTCCCAAAACCAACTAGCCCAACAATCTGCTCTGCTGAAAGTTTACCAGTGGCGTAACCGGGCATTCTTCTTTTTTTTTTATTTGAGGAAAAGGGGGGAGGGGGGATGCATGTGTATATTATAAGGCCGGCCAGATTTTGAGCGAAACCCCCCCCCCTCCCAAAATCCCTGGCTACGCCACCGCTGTTTACTCGGAAAGCTTTGGAATTTTTATATACCCAAGGTAGAGGCTAACAGCAAACACGGACACAACACGTTCATGTATAATTATTGAAATGATTTCGTTTATTCATTATTGTGCCGGAACGTCTGCGTATAGTTTACCAGGCTATCGGAACATGCGATGAGAAGCGAGCAATTTCGATGTTATTGTAACACGGGCAAACTGCGTATCGTGGGAGACATCATGATAACCCACTTATTGAATTATGGTATCAAAAACGATATTCCGAATATTGCACGACGTGAAAGAAACTTAAACGCGTCATAAGTAGGATTATCTTTCTGAGCTAACAAGACACTTTAAAGAACGAGTTTGAAACACCTAGTAACACAATATTCCCACTGATGGCTCAACCACCAATTGCAAGCCAGTTGCGAACACGGTAGCAAGAAACCGAGCGAATAGACCGATCTCACCAAGCGTTCCACGCATGCGTGACGCGCCTGTGTAGTTCGTATGAGGCAGGCGCCAGTTCACGAGACAGCTCATGCCGCCTCGTGCTCTGCTCGCGCAGACCTCGAGCAGGGTTGTCGCGCGTGCAGAAAGGCCATCTACGATGCATGTCGGCGGCGGTGGCGTACTCAAACTAGCTGGTGAGATCGGTCTATTCGCTTCGCGTACGATTAAAAATCGCGTTCGAATCGCAGCAAGAAGCGAACCCGCTCGTTTTCGTCATAGGCTGTGTTCCAAAATTTACTCGGTCCGACTCCGGAGTAAAGGTTTCGTATACCGTGGCGTTCCAAAGCACTTACTCGAGCTTACTCGATAGGCGATCCCAGAGACTCGCGTTCCGAGAAGCCCGGGTTGTTTGCTCCGGAGTAATTGCTCGCGCTACCCTCCTCGATCGGGGGGTAACGTCATCCGGATCAAATCCGAGTAATGCCGGTCACGCGATCTGTTCGTCGTCTGCTTTCTGCGGCGTCAGCCGATCAAAGCTCGCTTGCTCCGTTGGTTTTGGTGGCGGACGTTCGAAATGACAAAGAATGAGGTGCAGCATGTGTGGTTACGCAATTTGCTGTTTTCAACGCACGAATTGACTGCATTACATCCAGACCGTGCACCTTCCCCGGGAAGGTATACATGTTATTGTCACAGTGCGAGCGTAAACAGGAGCTACTCCGCATCCTCGTCCTCGGCGTTGGAGAAATGCCGTATTCAACAAGTTGAAGTGAAAATGTTGGACTGATAAAGCGTGTCTGAGTAGTATTTTGTTTTCTCCAGGGTGTGTAATGAGAGGGATAACGCTTGTAAAGCAGTGAAGGCTTCAAAGATTTTTATTGTAATCATATTCGCGTTAAAGCGAACGTAAGTTTTTCATAGAAAAAATCCTTAAGGAGGTGCAGGCGAGCAGTCTCAGGTTAATCCAACATGGGTAAGTTTTTATATCATACTTCAGAAAGCACCCTCGCTGTACCACTGCACCGTGTGGAATCAATTTCTGCAAGACATGATCGGTACAAATTACAATGCATAGAATATATATGTTTAGGGCGCTCGCGCTGATTAATAAAAACACAATTTTGATGTCTAACTGTAAGAGAAAATAATTTTCATCTCAATATACAGCTCGCAAGGAAGGTGAGTAAAAAGGAGCTGGTGGATCCACCTCAAAAGAAACCGCGTCGTTTTGATATTATCGTCTCTTCGAGTGCTTTCTCCATGATCAAAAGAATCGTCTGCTATTTTCTCCCATCACTTCTGTGTTTTCTTTTTGCCGTAGCCCAAGACGAAGCCAATCCGCGTAGTATCAGGGTGATTTTCCCGGCCGTTCCAAAATCGAGTCACGGATCGTTTACTCGCGATGTCACGTGGTATTACCCGCTGACGTAGGGGCAAGGTTACTCGGGTAAGGTGGAACATAGCCATGAACGCGCGTAAAATTGTAACCACTTTGCGAACACGGTCTTACAGCCAGTAGCAATACGACGTCGGGGCGCCCTCTTTGCAGGTTGCAAGTACAACTTGTTAATAATAACTTCACTTGTACAACAAACATTCCAAAATAGTGAAGAGAATGATGGCGGAGGCTATAGCCACTTATAATAATCAATTTTGCTCTTGTACAGTACTTAGTCTCATGTCCGCTAAGAAGTTGGGAGACGTAGTTTACTTGTGTACCGGCTAGTCAATAGAGGGTCGTAATATACAATATGGTGGTATTGACCTTGACATTTCTTACGCTTTCTCTATAATGAAGAAGTAAACGACTTATCTCTTTCCCGAAATCAGATAGGAGACAGATCATATGATTCTCACGCTCTTGTTTGCGCATTTTGGTTTCAGGTCCACTATTCTGACGAAATATGCCTATCTGGGTTTTTTGCACTTTTGTTGTAACGTAAAGTCTGCATTCCAGTTGGTACTGGAAGCAAAAAATTGACATTTTTATTATTGTAAATACTGAGAAAGTATTTTTTACATTGGAATACGCTATAAACGTTGTTCAGACCCAGAATGAAACGCAAGAGAGGCAACACGAACGTTAAACATTGCGTG